>APFE030091756.1:129002-142113 GCA_000404065.3 Pinus taeda
CTAGTATCTTGGCTAGTGCAAGAGCTAAGGGGGTTGTAGCTCCCTTCCAGGAGAGCTGGAAAACGAGAGAGAGTTGTAGCTCTCTGCAGGTTGCAGCCTGCGTACTGGTAAAGGACTGCATCAGTACATTGTAAACATAAGTTTCTAATTTAAAGAAAGATAGAGACGAATTGCAGCAGGTGGTTTTCACCCACATTGGGTTTCCACCTTATATCTGGTGTTCTTGTGTGTAATTGTCTTTCTGCTCTGTTTTACTGTCTCTGGTTACTGGTTATTTGATGGTGCATCTCAGATTAACAAACATCATATGAAAGTTTAAGTAAATTAAAAGTTTTCTCTGTGTATGCTGGTTTACCTCTGAATAGTTGCGTATATACGCGATTTTAATTAACTGAAGTAGTGTATACAATTTGGTTTTTGAAAAGGATTATTTGACTTGATAATACTGATTCACCCCCCCCTCTCAGTATTATTTCTAATAGTTTCACACGCTAAAGGAACAAGGTCAGCTGATTACATCATCTCCCAGAAGTTCTCCATGGAAAACTACTCAGAACTGGTCAAAACTGGACCATACAGACTGCTCAGTGCTAAGGATGTGATGCATCTCTTCTTGCCACATGCAAAAGGTGCGATGCATACTGAAAAGCCCTTCTATATGGTGCAATGGGTGAGAGTAGACAAATGGAAGAGATAGTTTGCAAGGTGGATGATCATGGAATCTTCCAGAAACTTCTCCTATGACAGTTACTTCCCTGAATTTGCCCAGGGATGAGTAAGAGATCATGAATCTCCAAGTGGAACCAAGAACTATCAGAGAGAAGACAGTAATCAAAATCCCAGAAGCTGACTCACGCCCTTGCAAACATCTATATATGGATCCCTCATCACAGAGATCCAGGGGCTTGAATCTTGTATTTTGTAAGGAAGTGTTGTTAGTTTCTTTGTGGAACATCATAGTGCTGGGTGATCTAAGCTTTTCATGAGGTGAAGAAGGGCTCTCATGCTCAGAGGATGACACTGGGTCAAATCAATGGGTTGTAATCCTCTCTTCTACTCTTTCTATCAATAAAGCTATTTGAGTTTTCCTCCACTCTTGTATGTTTGAGTTGATATATGCATTTCTATGGTGAATATATATCTAGTCCTATATTTTTTATGATTGTAGGTCTCTGTGCTTTGATTGTATCATGCTGCTTTGAATTTACAGGTGCTCTTTGAAGCAGGACAAGCAAGGGAGGACCGGCAAAGATCTATCAGAGGGGAGAGGAAAGAAGCAAGGAGCCAAGAAAAAGACTAAGGTTGGTACACTCTGCTTCTCTCTCATCTAATTCTCATAAAGGAAAACGAAAGTAACTTTAGTTTGTTTGTTTCTAAGATAGCTACCCATCTTAGTGGGACTAGCAGCTCTGAATGGACACTAGATTTCCTAATAACAAATTGGCGACTTCGCTGGGGAGCAAATAGCTTGTTTGCTTGTTTCTAGTTTGTTTACTTTATAAACTACAGACGGAAGTTGAAGTTATGCCCCCTAGCCTTCAAACTACTTTTGCTATGCAACTACAAAGTAGATAAACGCTACTTCAGTCAATATCTAGGTTAGTTTATGAATTAAACATCTGACTTGCAAACATCCTAATTGCCCTAGTGGTGGCTCAAGTAACCTCATTAGATCAGCCCCTACACTCTGTATTTACTGACTATCATTAGCTTGGCCTAAATCCTGAACTAAGCTGCAAATTGTGACCAAAAACCAAGTTAAAGTCTTACCCCTAGACCATCACACCTTCTCCTTTTGGCAACCTGGACGCATCGCACCTGTCGTGTGCAGTAGGTGAGATGCATCCCTGTTTCCTTGTGTTACAGGTGCGATGATCAGATAAGATTGTTTCTGCCTCCAGATTTTGGTTTTTTCTTCACTCTCTTCAGCTTTATTCATGAGTTTTGCTATCTGTGATCAGTATACCACTGTGGAAACTCCCTTCCTTTGCATTATTCAGCCTCCATTGTACAAATAATTGTGAATTTTTTTATGTATTTTTCGCCATTTACAATTCTCCTTTACAAAGAAGTAGCTTAATCAAACTGTCGTCTTTTGATTTGGAAGTGTCACAAGTGTCGTTTTCAGTCAAAGAAAAGAATCCTACTCTTCTTGATGGTTGATTACACTGTTACTCTTGTACTCGATTTGAATTAATAGTATTTCAAGTTTCGAAAGCAGTTTTCAATTCAAAATCACAAGTGTCTTCATTGTCCTCCTTTCGTCTTTTGAAGAGAAAATTATTAGTATTGTCGCTTTGAAAAGATAATTCAGATTTGTACTGAACATTATTTTTATCATTCACACATTAAGAAAGCGGAAAACAAATACATGCATATGCATTTGCATTTAGACTACTTGTTGATTTTGATTTAGGACAGTGCATCTAGTGTGTGCTCTCCGCTCTATGTTGAAAGAATCTTGCTTCTCTTTCCTTAGTAGCTAGGATTTTCATTACAAAAAGAAGAATAAATGATTGTTTATCATCTTAGTTTGCATTTTAGGAATTGTATATCTACATCACGTGGTGAACCTTAAAGACAAACTTCTTAAGAAAGATCAAGTGTAAAATAAATTCAATGAACATAAAAGCGCTCTAGAACCTAACGCACAACATTTAAAAGTCTAGGCTAGAGATGTATTTCGGTGTCGTAAAGCTTGGTCACTATCGCTTTCATCCTAGGTTGAGTGATTCCTCCTCTTTGAGACGACAAGTGCCAGTATGGACTTGTGTTACCACGTACCATCGAGTATATATTGGGAGACCACAATAGGCTATATCCTTTATCCTTAGGAAGCCATGTTTGACACCCTATCAATCGCAATGCACTGAACACAACATTTGGGAAGATTGATTACCGTACCGTAAATAGTATTCTGCAGTTTTGCGATTGGTTTGGTAATCCCTCTGTCTAGATATCTAGAGTAGTCTCTTTCGTTCCTTTTTAGACTCCTTAAAGGAAAAGGTCCATCTGAGCACTTGTCACTTCAGGCTCATTAAAAATCGAAGGTGACTAGAGTCACCTTTAGCTTTTTCTCGACTCGTAAAAATTGAAAAAGCAAGTTGTGTCAAAGCTTCTAAAATTCATTTAATTCGGAATCACATTTTCCCTTTTATTTTGAGATGATTAAGTAATCCGCAATCATGGAAGAAAGTCAATCAAAACCCCGTCATTTGCAAAGACTAACGAGTCAACCGTCTTTGAATCTAGAAATGAAACTATTCCAAACCAAGCGAACTCATTTAACTAGATCAAAGTCTCCTGGTTTGCCTAGAACTTGTGTTCCAACATCCTCAGAGACTCCAGTTACTCCAACCATTTTTGGTATCCCTGCCTTTACAGAAGAAGTTCCACAGTCACAAGAGGACATTAGGACTGATCCTAGTGTAAGGGTAAACACTTCTATTCCTGAACCGGCTCCATCTACAGCTGATTCAAAAGGTGTTATCCCTCCAACATCTGTCGTTGCAGAGTCTATACCTTCTTCGGCACCAGAAATATTTTACGGACCTGATGGTCTACCTCTCCCACCTGGATTGATTGCTATAGAAGAGATTGTGGAGGATCCTCCATCTAGTACTCCATGGCATTTTGGAGCTGGGATCACCCTATATCCTTCTTCATCAGAAGTTAGTCTCCCTTCATCACAAGTTCCTGTAGAATCGCTAGGAAATCTTTTGGATAGACTCGATATGTCAGAACAACCATCGACATCCAAGACTATGTCATCTAACATAGCAGCAGCAAAACCTCGTGCTGCCACTCCAACAATGTTCGTTGGTGTACCATCTATCCCAACTAGCTCTCAACCGCTAGATGGAGTCCATCCAAGGACTGTTTCAATAGTATGGTCTGTTCCCATTTGTTCGTCCAGAATAATATCTGGAATCTTTTATGTTGGGTCTCAGTAAATTGATCCTTCACAATAGTATCAATTTGGGCAGTCCAGTCTCCAGAGGCCAATTTTACCTTTGAGCACTGGATTATTGCCATATGGGGGACAATGTGCCCTTTCATTGTTCCCTCCAGGAGAAAAACCATATGAGAGTTCACAACAGAATTTGGGTCATGCCGGAATTACATCCAGTGGTTGGGTGCCAATACTGCCTCAACAACCAAGAGTTGTATACTCAATACAACCAAGTCTACCTATGTCAAATATCCCCACTACACTGGCTATTGTGATGGTGTCGCAAGTACAAGTGTTGCCTATTGTATGCCAACCTCAAGTTTCTCAGGTCGTAATACAACACCCTCTTGTCTCCACGACACCACCATAATCACCAATTAGTGGCTCCTTAACTGGAGCGACCCAGGTTCAAACAGGTACTATTACCCCTCATCTTGGTCAGATAGCTAGTATTGGACAAGAGCAAATGGCTTTGCAACCATGGTTGATGAATTATCAACAACCGCAATTCCAACAAGCTTACCAAGGACTTGAGCAACAAAGCTTTGCGGGTAATGGACAAACGTATATTCAAAACGGTCAACATCAATCATATCATAATGGTTATGCCCAACAACGTTACCAAAGTTACCAACATCAAATACATTATGATGGTATGCAAAGACCCACTGCTCAGGCGATCCCATCTTATCTTGGTTATGCTTTGGTGAACCTGAATCAACAGTTTCCCTTCGTGGCGACTTTATAGTTACCATATCTAAATCAGCCAACAAATGATCCAATTGCTTATGTCCCTTGGTAACTGACGATTCCTCATAAACTTCCATTAGATATTCCTAAATTTAATGGAAATCTGAGTGAAGACCCATCGAATCATGTGATGACCTTTCATCTGTGGTGTTCGTCCAACACTCTCAATGATGATTCGATTAGGCTTCACCTTTTTTAGCGAACGTTAACTGGTCTGGCAGAAAAATGGTACATTGAATTGCCTATAGCTTCATTCGATAACGTCAGCACCCTTGCCACAACCTTTTTAACCCATTTTCAGTTACCAATAAGGTATGAAACAGGAACATAACTTCTTACCAATTTCAAACAAATGACAGCCACTCACATATCTGGTCATATTCATGAGTGGCAGCGTCGTCATAGAATGGTAAAAAATATGTTCTTGATTAGCTGCTAGCTGAATGGTTTATTAAGTCATTGTTACCTTCTATTATGGAAGATGTGGCAAAGGGAGGGGCCCTCATTGAAGAGCAAGTCATTGCTCGCGCACAATATCTAGACTTGATTTATACTCAGTCTGGAATGCTCTACGACAAAATCCCTGATGCTCCTAAACCAGAGTTTTCCATTCCTCCTCCCCCTAAATCAAACAAATATTCTCATGCCAGTGATGGCATGATAGGTACGACTAGCAAAAAAACCATAAATTCTACATCAAAGAAAGCCCATACGATTTCTAATCAAAATGCAAATGAAGAACTTCTCACCTCGGAGGTAAATGTTGTGTCGACCGACAAAGGCAAAGAACCGAAGCAACCAGGAGGCAAGAAGAAAAAGAAAGGGAAGAAGAAGAAACAGGATAACTCGTCTCCTGCAAAATCTTCTGCAAACCCTTCTGGAAAAAGGAAACTAAGTCATCCATGCTTTATATGCAATGAGGATCATTGGACGAAAGACTGTCCACATAAAGCTGAGCTTAGAAAATTCTTCAAGAATTCAAAAACCTCAGCAGTATTGACAGATCTGTTTCCAAACCCAGGAACCAATCTGGTTGCTAGTGACAATGCTTCCCCATCCCAAGTGATGATGTTGTCCATTTCAAAATAGCAAAATGATGCTTTGATATCGACAAGGAATAAATATTATGGGAATCCACAGCTGTTGAACAACAAGGCTAATGATCAACCTAGTAGTTCGACAACAACTTCGACCAAAGTTGTGCCACCCATCGTTCTTGAGCTAACGATAAAGACGCCAAAGGGAGTAGTACACAAATCAACATTTAATCCTCATGCCAGAGCATCAGAGAATCATAATATAGTAGATGACTGGCCTAATCGCCATCCACTATGTCGAGACTTGAGGTACTGCAAAATTGCCCCTCCCAGAAGCAGGGTCTAATATCAGTAATAGGTGGGATTGCCCACCGGATTCCAATTTTGTGGCCTTTAATCATAAAGAATATGACCCACAGTTACCAGCTTAGCTCTCTTTCCTCATTCAAGTGAAAGACCTCAACAAAACTGTTCATCAAACAATTATTGATGAGGGAGCATCTACATGTATTATGTCAATGAGTTGTTGGAAAACTTTAGGCTCACCACCCTTTTCGCGGTCGTCAATGATGTTAAAAGAATTTGATGGACGAACATACACTCCATACGGGATTTTAAGTAACTTGCAAGTCGAACTGGGGTGCAAAATAGTAGAAATTGATGTTGAATTTATCGAGGGAAACCTCTATTACAACATCCTACTGCGAAGGCCCTGGATTTATGCTATGGTTGCCGTTGTGTTGACATACTTCAAAAAGATTGCATTTTCTTTCAAAGGAGGAATTACAATAATTGACCAACAAACATTTCTCCCCAACAGTTCACAAGTTATGGGAAGCATTCCGATGATCCACGGAAGCTCTTAGTCACTTCAAAATATCAGAGTAGGCCTAGTAAAAGACCCTACATTGATGGGTACTTTTTCCCTATCGCCTCCAAACAATCTGGCGGAAGTGGCCACGATGGGAACCTGCAATATGGTATCTTCTATTCAGAAGATGTCCGAACACGATATTAGCATGGATCATCACCAAGTATTTCCTCTAAAGCCCAATAGAAATATTGTAGAAATCAATGTTTTTGGTGTGGGAGGAAAACCCAAATCAACGCTCATTGAGTGTTTGGATAGATAGGTCTAAGGAATATGATACCTCTTCAGATCCTTGGTCGCATGTACATTCTACAAAAGAAGGAATTATTCAATCAATGATGATATAGGGGGCACCAAGGGAAGATTACCACCATTGTTCCCATCTTCTAGATTACGAAGAAGATTGTTCCAGCGACCTTAATCATCCTTCTGTTTTTGATTTCCTGTCAAATACTGTAAATACAATGGATTCCAAGAGAAACCTATCCAATATTGAAGAAACTATCGCCATAAATATCTCGACCAAACTAGATGTTGTAGAGAATATTCATGTCGGCAAATCTTGTTCTTCTTCAGAACTGGAAGTATATTATGCTCTCTTTCATGAGTTCAAAGATGCCTTTGCATGGTAATATGAAGAAATGCCAGGGATTGACTCGAGCATAGTTGAACACGAAATTAGGATGTATCCAGATGTCAAACCAGTACGACATTGGCTTTGACAGGTTCACCCAAAGAAAGCCGCTACTATCAAGGCAGAAGTTGAAAAACTTCTCCATGCTGGCTTCATTTACCCAGTTCCTCTAACTGATTGGGTATCAAATATTGTTCCTGTGATGAAAAGCAAGGAACGATTAGAGTGTGTGTCGATTATAGGGATGTAAATCAAGCTTGTCCAAAAGACAACTACCTTACACCCTTCATCGACCAAATAATTGATGAATGTGCCAAATGTGAAATATTTTCATTTATGGATGGATTTTCCAGGTATAATCAAATAAATATCCACCCACAAGACTAGTCAATGACTGCATTTATTTGTCCGTAGGGAACATTCGCATACCACAAGCTACCTTTTAGTTTAAATAATGCAGTGGAAACCTTTCATAGGGCAATGAATTATGTCTTCCATGAAATAAAAAACATCATTCAACCATGCCTCGACGATCTTCCAGCTCATTTGCGAAAGCGAACCAATCATCCACAGCATTTGAGAGCAATATTTCTACATTGCCGACACTACAAGATATGACTCAATCCACAAAAATGTGTGTTTTGTGTTAGTTCTGATCGTTTACTTGGCTTTGTAGTCTCAAAGAATGGGATTTGCCTCGAACCGTGTAAGGTTTAGGCAATCATCGATCTGCCTACACCTTCAAATTTGCTTCAGATTTAGAAACTCCAAGGGAAAGAAAACTTTCTAAGGAGGTTCATTCCAAATTACGCCAAACTTGCTAAAGGTTATACGTGTCTGTTGAAAAAAGAAGTAACCTTCAATTGGGATTAGGTTGCGCAAGCTTCTTTTGATGCTCTAAAGGAATCCCTAGTAAAAGCATCATTAATATATGCTCCTGATTATCAAAAAGACTTTAACCTGTATCTCACTACATTGGATACGACCATCGCAATGGTTTTGGTTCAAGAAGATAATGGAGTTGAACATCCTGTCTATTATTTAAGTCGAAACGTAAATGATACAGAAAGCAAGTACTCCTATGTTGAAAAGCTGGATCTCATAGTTGTTCAAGCAATACAGAGATTTCGACACTATGCCTTCTTTCGAAAAAATACCATTTTGTCAGATTGCAACCCCATCACTTACATCTTGTTGTGACAGTTACTGGGGGGAAAATATTCCAAATGGATAACAATTTTGAAAAAGTTTGATCTGGAATTCGTAAAATCAAAATCAAAGAAAGCCCTAGTTTTCGCGGAGTTACTATGTGACTTGCCATCGTTGTCCAACGATTCAACATCCAAAGCAGCAATCGTGGATGAATATTTGTTTCTGATATCTTCAAGAGATCCATGGTATGGGGATATAATCATCTATCTCCAGACCCAAACATATATGTCTAATACCTCTCGCTCAGAACAATGACATACTCAATACCAAGCAAAATACTACGTGATCGTTGGTGATACACTTTACCGTTGTGGTATCGATACAGTTCTGCAAAGGTGCATGTGGGGGGGCATCAATCTAGCTATGCTACGGCACAAAATATTTTACGAGCAGGATACTTTTGGCCAACAATTTTCAAATATTGCATAACCGTAGTTAGAAGTTTCCATGTTTGTCAAACCTTTGATCGCAAAACCAGAATACCACCTGCACCTCTACAGCCAGTAGTCGTTGTTGGGCCATTCGGTAAATGGGGCATACATTTCATGACATTTAACCCCACCTCAGCCTGGGGGCATGGGTATATCATAGTCGCAGCTGACTATTTTACGAAATGGGCTGAGGTGATGCCTACATTAAACAATAGTGGCAAAACGACTGCTCTTTTCTTTTTCAATCACGTAGTCTCCAGGTTTGGTGTTCCACAAGCTATAGTCACAGATCATGGATTGCATTTCCGCAAACACATGATGGTTGAGTTGGATACCAAATTGGGACTGTCCCACAATATCTCTACTCCGTATTATCCGCAAGCTAATGGGAAAGTTGAGGCGATCAACAAAGTCCTAAAGCGCATGCTGCAAAGGATGATTGGAGTCCATAAACGGAGTTGGCACCTAATCTTGTACTCAGCCTTGTGGGCATACCGGGCATCGGTGAGAAATGTGACTGGGTTTACACCCTTTTAGCTGGTGTATGGCCTAGAAGCGATCTTACCTATTCAGTGCGAAATCTCATCCCTCAAGCTCACAGTCGACCTTCTCTGTGGAATTTCAGAAGAGGAGGCTCGTTTCTTGGAATTAATCCAACTGGGTGAAACCCGTCGTGATGCCGCCTTGGCTGATGAAGCACATAAGAAACGAGTCAAAGTGCAGTTTGACAATAATGTCAAACCCCGTGTCTTCTCAGAAGGCGACCTGGTCTTACTTTACGACTAGGAGTCCGATAAATTGGGAGCGGGTAAGTTCCAGTCTTTATGGATGGGTCCCTATATTGCTAAGCATGTATTAGCAAAAGGAGCCTACGAGTTAGTGGATTATGATGGGATTTCACTGTAGCAACCCGGAAACGGGTCCTACCTTAAGCGGTATTATGCTTGACTCAGTGTAGTAACCTCTTCATATGCTTGTGTTAAATTTTTGTTTTCGCTAAGAGTAACCGTTTTGGTTAGGTAATCCACTTTTACATTTTTTGTAGATGTCAAACTTATTGGAATAATTTGTTGGATACGTCGACGGAGTGAATCGTAGTTTTCGGAACCTATCTTCTGCGGCCTGGGCCATCTTTGATCCAAGAGGTGATTTAGTGAGTTTCAGAGGGGTATGCATTGGTCGATCAACCAACAACATCATTGAATGCAATGCATTGATAGAGCTCCTCTCTGATGCCATCGCGCATGGCATACGCCGACTTGTCGTCAGGCTAGACTCACAACTCATCATTCTACAGCTTATCGACATCTATTCCGTGCAGAATCTAGCTATTTATCGTATGTTCCAAAGGGTCAAGATTTTGGAAAGACAATTCGATTCTCTCCAATATCAACATATTTCCAGAAACTTAAACACATTAACAAATTCATTAGAAAATTATGTGTTACATAGACATTTTCAACATTCGTAAAAGAAAAGCATTTCATCAATATTTGCATTAGGATCATATAACTTAACCAAAATAAAACTCCGAAAATCAAAAATATATATAATTGTGTATGGTTTATACATAGTGTTTTGTGTCCAAGACAAAATCGGTCAAATGACCCAAAAACTAAAAATGCTAGGGGGCACCCTAGTCTAATGGTGTTGGTGATAACAAGTCACTACCTGTGCAATCATGCGTAAAAGCCTAGTCCATCGACTCAGCATGCCAGTGGTATGTCACTGTAATCTTAGAGGCATCTCATCGGTCCTCACATCTGGGATACCAAGGGTGAGACCCTCTATGTGATCTTGCAATACTACAAGAGTCTCAGCCACATCCAGGTCGTGAAGGACAACCCTCCCTACAGCCTCTCCTACTACAACGATAGTCGCTGCTCTCAGGCACACTACTGGTCGCATTGGTCTGATATTTGTATGAGCACGTGAGTTTTGATTAGTCCTAATAAACAAAAGCACAAGAACATTATAAAAGCAATAAACAGGGATATGGTCATAGATTTTTACCTATGACACCCCATTGCTCGCCAGCCGGCAACACCAAATCTCGGTCACCCCAGAAATCCATACTAGCATACGGAAACTCGGCATAAACCATTTGCTGATGGTTGAACCATTCGAAGAAAGCATTAGAGAAAGAAACCTGTGACTAACCAGCATGTCGGGCCATAAGGTCAACCCATCTCTGCATCTGTGGCTCAGTTGGTGGTGGCAAACCAAGTGAAATGTACTGTGGCTGCATCAGTGGGATCTTCTCCAAGGCGAAAGCATTCAAAATAGAACCATAGCCAAAGTTCTTGGATCTTCCATTTTTCACCTTGGTAAGCTGTTCTTTTATCATTGGAAGTACTACATCACACCAATTGAACACCTTTGGTTCGAGGCATTCTAAGGCGTACTGCATATAAGACCTATTGGCCAAGTGAAGAGCTGCGCTACTAGCCAATCTAGCAAAGGTTAATAGAATAGTCCTCAAGGACTGGTCGGTGACATCTCGGATATTGATCTTACTGTCCTTGCTCGGCTGAGATCCTTCTCTACAGTATTGACGAATATAATCCCTCACGGATTTGCCCCCATGGGAAGAACCTGATAGTGAGAGAGGGGCACCACGCTTCAATAAACCGGTCAAAAAGTAGATGTCCTTGACAATCAAAGGGATGGATTTGCCTCTGATCTGAAACACTTGGTTGGTAGGATCCCATGCATCAAGAAAATATTGCAACAACTTGATTTGTTACCTCATGCTAGATATGTGGAAGAACTTGAGCAAACCATAGTTCCACAATGCAGTTATTGTACCGAGATCATGTAAAGAAACCATTTCCTCTTCTTCATGCTCGTGTTCTTGCCATGTAACAAGCATTTTTCTCTGATTAATCTCTGAAAAAAAAACAAGGCAAGAGTTAGGATCCTGATTTGGCAAAAAAAAGGAAAAATTTCCATGAAAAAAAGGTTCAAAAGTTTTCCTCCTTGCGCCCATCGCATCCCAGTTGTGCACTGGGTGACATGCATACTGACTGGCCAATGGCCAACCCAATATGCATCGCACCTTTCAATGTATAAAGGGTGTGATGGGGGCAGAATGAATTGTTAAAACCCTAGAGGCTCAGAAAAGCAGGAAAACATGCTCAGAATTCAAAAAGGAAAGAATGCAATTGAAGAGTTCAGGTTTAGCTCCTACCTGGTCCAGATGGTGTTGACAATCGTCCATAGAATCTCCCAGAATCAGCCGATGAAAATCAAGGGGGAAAACAACTCCAGAGCTCCAACCATCCCAAATTCAAATGAAATGGTAAAATGAGGGGTAAAAACTACTTTTAAGCACTTTTCACGTAAGTCGAGTAAGGTATTAGTATTTTAAGTCATTTTTCAAGCATGTATTCTCATTTCTAATCAGTTTGATGGAGCAATTGAACAGGTAGTATGACCGTCAAAAGAACATAGTGTTAACGGTGAATCGAATATCAATGACCATTATCACGAGCAGTTTTACGCAAAGTTAAAGCTCATTAAAAATTAAACCTAAACAATGAGCATATGTTTCACAATAGTTTAAGCTCATTAAAAAATGTACCCACCTTCAGTAAATAACCATTGCAAATGCATTATCATTAGCTTTTGAGCCTTGGTCGTGTTCTTACCATCACCTCCACTCTATTTTTAGCCGATCATACGCCTCCATTTGATTGTTTACTCCTTTTGAGGAACAGTTGTGACGAGTGATTCTGTTAGCCATCTTCTTTACACTTCAATGATTGAAAAGTTCCAAACCTTTCCTGGAACCAGCTGCTACCCAACAATTTCACTCGTTCCTCAAAAAATGAGTCTCCTTTAAGCTCTTTTCATCTGACTCGTAAAATATGAAAATATTGCCGAGAAATTGGCATATCCAGCTCGTTAAACTGATCGGAAGTGCTATCCCTCCTCTAGATTTTAATCTTTTTGGACCTGAGGGATCATTACACAAAAAGATCGAGCGCTTGTCTTGTTTGGCTCGTTAAAACTATTGAAAATTCATCCCTTTCATATTATTTTATACTTTTTCAAACTTAAGGGATTATATGATGAAAAAGGATTACTGGAGTTTCCTTTCCGTCCCTTTTCAGACTCTCTAAAATTGAAAAAGGACCGAGTTATCTTTGTCGTGAAACTCATTAAAACCAATAGCAACAAACTTGTCCATGCAGACAAGAACGAGTTTCACTGTCGCTAGGT
>APFE030091758.1:0-16372 GCA_000404065.3 Pinus taeda
GCAAGCTCATATCACAGACTAGGAAATTTATTTCTTGTCTAGTTCACCCCCAAAGTAAGGGGAAGATCGTTGCTACATTCATGACCCCCGCAAAGGGTTCCTCCACGCAGCAGCAGCAGCAAAGGGATACGGTCATGACAGAACATAGCAACAACTTCTCCTCACGCACAGGGGTACCACACAAGTTTCAGGTGGGCAACAAAGTCTGGTTACATCGACAGAAAAAATGCCTTACCAGAACCCGTCAGAAGCTCATACCACTCCGACATGGTCCTTACACCAGTACCAAGGCTACGGGAAACAATGCTTTGGTGCACATCATTCTTCCATTCCTTCGCCTACACCAAGTGTTCAATTTGGACCGTCGTCGACCATGTTTCCCACCATTACTAGACACATCAGAGATTGCAGGACAAGTTCAGCAGATGGAGGAACTCAACGCAATGGGGACCATTGCTTCCTAAGGGGGGAGGAATGATCCAGGTGGATGTGGTGGCCACCCACCTATCCCATTTGGACCCCCACAATTGTCTCTTTCAGCATTTTCAAGTTCCTTAATTGTAGCACAACTTACTATTTTTAGCAGTTTTTCGGGTCTTGAACTTCCGGAGCCGTTTTGAGGCCCTAACGACGTTTTTTGGGAATCCAGGGGCAACACAGGTCCATGGAACATGGATTGGTGTTGCCGTTCCAACAATGATAGTTCTCGAATAGATCTTTCTAATGAGCTATTGTACGCGTGAAACGGAGATCGTATGCCAAAGTTACGACCCCGGGAAATTGATGTACCAATTTACCCAAAACGGGGCCCACAATTTGGCGTTTCATCTTCTAAGGGTCGGGTTTTGGAATGTGAAGGGTTTTCCATTGTTTCTCAATAATAAATAGGCCTTCGAGCCTCATTGTAAAAAAGTCGGAACAGTTCAGAGACATGTAGCCGCACATCTCTTCTCAGAGATAAGCTACCATCGTCCTAGCTGGTTTATTTCCAATTCTGGTTGTAAGCATATTTCGGTATTTTCCATTAATGAAATGAAGTGTTATTTCCGCTGCATCTCTTTATTTATGGTTATTGCATCTCTGTATTTATGGTTATCTCTGTAATCTATTGCGTTCCTATTTAAATCCGGATCAATGAGGCCTATATAGAGGCTAGAGACTCCACATGGAGGATATGAAGAGAAATATTCTTGTATGAACAAGCATATGGCTTGTGGAGTATTCTCCTTCCTTAAGGAGTGAATATATGGTGTTGCCCTACCTTAAGGGTTTGATAATAAAGAATCATTTCATTTCATTTCAGATCTATAATATTCTTGGGCTAGATCTACAACAAGTGGTATCAGAGCACTTTCTTGGGCACAAAAGTGGAGATTTTTTTTTTACTTTTTGCAGGATTTCAAGGGCGGCGAGTTTGCAGATCAGATCTGTAGGTTTTGGTGCTAGATTTGTAAAATATAATTGCAGAGCTATATTCTTTGTGAAAAAATAGCCTATTTCAAAAAACAAATCGGTCGAATCGGAGTCTGGATGAAGGAGATATCGCTGATCTAAAAATCAGTAGGGTTGTAGACAATTTTTCGGGGCAGCGAATTTGCGGAGCAGATTTATACCTCTTGGCACCATATCTGCAAAATCTAATTGTAGATCTGGAATCTTTGTGAAAAAACACCTAATTTCAAAAAAACAATCAGTTGAATAGGAGTCCGGATGATGGAGATATCGCTGATTTAAAATCAGCTCTTTTTTTAGAAATTTTGGGTGACGGCGGGAGAGTAGCAGTGCAGATCTGAAATTCCAGTGTCTGAATCAGGATTTGTATCACATGGGCAGATGCAGAATGGTTGTTCCATTTCCAAAAATAGGTTATAATAGAGATTCTAAGCAATATTGACGAAACTGTGACATTTTCATATTTTCGCCAAGTAAGTCAATCTTTTCAAACCTTCATGGCTTCTAGCAAGGAATTTTTTACAGGAAAAGATGATGGTCCTACTATTGAAGAATTCATACACAGATACAAGTCCACATATGGGACAATATCTGGGACATTTTGGAAGTTTAAAATGCTGTCTAATATGAAAGGTGAGGCTCAAAAATGGAAATTATTACTTGACTACGACCGGTTGAACAAAATTTCAGATGCCGAATTTGAAGAAGTCTTTTTGGACAAATGGTCTCAAGCTAGGAAAAAGGAGAATGAGACACATAGGGGGTTAATTCCTACTGGTATATCCTTATTACAGATTCATGGATTGATTCAAAAGGAGAAGATCATGGTGTCTATAAATCCAAGTTGCAAGCAAAATCTCATAAATGTCAACTTGGAAAAAAAATTGCAAGTCCCAACAAAACACATTGAAAATACACAAGTGGATGATGAGGATGTTCAAGTGTATAAGGATTTGAAGATTTCTATAGATAAATATGTGTTGCATGGTGATTTTTATGCTTCAAAGATGGATAATATGGATGTTCTTTTGGGATATCCTTGGATGGAATCCGTGGGTACTATCAATATTAATGTGCAGAAGAAATTCCTGAAGCTATGGTATAAAAAGAAGAAAATTACATTACAGGATATTTCCATCCATCAATAGATAGAGCACATAGAGGCTGAAGCAGAAGATGTTCAAGGGACTGACATATCAGATGATGAGCAGTTGATGGTCGACAATCAGACACAAACAGAGGCTGAAGCAGAAAAGGTTACAGGTGTTGATACATCAGAGGAGGACTCAGTGGTTGAAGTCATACTGGAAAAGAAGACACCACAACAAGCACCTCAGTAGGGTGAAGTAGAGAAGAAGACACCGTGGGTTAAAACTTCAACATATCGTCACACATATCACCCCGCAAGACAACCATTAAGATGGAAACCAGTTAGTCACAAGGACAACAACCCCCACAAGATAGACAGGGAGAAGTGAAGATCCACCTACTACACACAGAAGAGCTACCACGGTCAACTTCCATCTCAAGTGAGCGAGGCACCAGCGAGATCGAGGGTTCACCTTTCTCTTGGATGGCTAGATGCACATGCATGGTATCAGTGGACTACTCTTTTGAGTAGATCTTATTATTTTTCTTCTTCCCATGTTTCGGGGACGAAACATGCTAAGGGGGGTGGAATGTTATATACCTAGGGGGGGGTAATATGGGGTACCGAGGGAGGTACCCAAGGTAATAATGTAATAATGGGATGGGCCATAGTAATAAATAAGGTGGTTAACCCATGTCATGTAAGGGACCACAAGTAGTTAATAATAATGTAAGAGGCCCATGGTATTAGTTGATGGTATGAGGAAACCATGGTAATGATGCATGGTATTGTATGTATGAGGCCTATATAGAGGCTAGAGACTCCACATGGAGGGATATGAAGAGAAGTAGTCTTGTATGAACAGGCATATGGCTTGTAGAGTATTCTCCTTCCTTAAGGAGTGAATGTATGGTGTTGCCCTACCTCAAGGGTTTGATAATAAAGAAGAATTTCTATCTATTTCTATCTTCTTATTCTTGGGTTATTTCTATTATCATAATATTTCCGGTTTAGACTTACAACAAACATACTCTGCTTTTGCCTAGTTTCTTAATAGTTTGACTTTTATCCTACTTAATGTCAAACTCATGATGTAATTTAATGTAATTTGATGGATATTGATGTAATTATGTTAAATTTGACTCATAGAGGTAGATTCATCCATCAAAAAGTAGTTTGCAGCTGAATGAATCAGTTCCCTAGTTTTTAGAGGCAAGCTATTACACTGCCTAATTTTTAGTTCTCAGTTTAGAATTTGTTGGAATGGCTCCTAAACTTTTGAGCTCAACCCTAGAGGCTAGGATGAGTGGTTTTTTTCCTATATCTTGTGATTTTTCATTCATTAGCAAAGGTTGGACTTTTGAGAAAGCTTGGAGCTTCATTGTATACATTTTTCAGTAGTTTTGGCTAAGGAATAGACTAGGGTTTGCAACACGCTATGGGATTCATGTGGAATTTTTCTTTGATATTGTGTTTCCTTCTGTAAATGTAAGTTTATATGTGTTTTAGTATGCCATTCTATCTCTTGCTTCATCTTAACTAAAACAAACAAGGATAAAAGGTAGAATCCATTAAAATTGTAGTGCTTTGCCTAGGGTTTGCTTAGTTACTTATGTTTTCAGTTGTTTGATGAGGATCCTTGATGTTTTCTTGCCCTCTTCAACTCCTCATCTGTCTAAAGCTCTCCATTTCATTCAATTTGAAGTATCAAATCATTTTCCTACCTTGCAACATTGAGATCTCTGCAAAACTGAGCCTCATTCCCCAGACCCAAAATATGCCTTTCCATTTGAGCCAACAAAACAGCATCAAACTCAATCAAACCCTTTTGCACACATAGCTCGTCTAACATCAATACTCACATCAGTCATCTCAAGCCTCATTTATCATCTTTACTGAGATTGATAAGGAGATAGCCCTCTCCCGACCTGGTAGGGCTAGCTACCAGGTTAAGCGTGGTTTGATGTTACTCTAGATCCTACCTTTCTCAGCCTAATGTAGATTTAGGAACTAACAAAATCAAGATGGAGAAGGTTGATACTATTTCCAAATATCTCAACAAGCTTGCCACCTACAAAGATGAGCTTGGTAGTGTGGGAATAAATATTGTTGATGATGATATGGTGAGCCCCGCTCTCCTTGGCCTTACAAAGAGTTGGAATAGCTACCAGGACTCTGTGAATGGAAGGGGGGAACTTTTGGATTGGGAACGAATATGGTCAGATCTTATGTAGGAGGAGCACATGAGATGGTTCTTCATCCAAGAATGATGATGAAGAAAACCTGGCCTTAGCTAGTAAGGCACGGAAAGGGAAGGGGAAGGATTCCATTTCAAATTGAATTCTTCTCATGGAAGAAACAAGGGTGACATGTCTAAAGTAAGATGCTTTAATTGTCACAAGATGGGACATTATATGACTAATTGTCCATCGAATAATTCCAAGAAGGGATCCTCAAAAGGTGAGGCACTAGCCTCTCAGTTCGAAATGGACTTTACCCTCATCGCATGCATGGTGTCATTGATGATGGGTTGTGTCTGGTATATTGACAGTGGATCCTCATTCCACATGACCGGTGATAAAAATTTATTCAGTGCCTTGGAGGAGAAAGACCTCAAGATGCACATAGAGATGGGTGACGACGGAAGGTATAGTGTTTCAAAAGTGGGCACCGTTGCTTTTCATAGGGATCATGGAGCTCCTCTCACCTTGACAGATGTGATCTATGTGCCTGGACTGAAGAAGAACTTGGTATCGGTCGTGATGTTGGAGGAAAAAGGCTATGATGTTGTCTTCAGTAAAGAAAAGGCATTCTGAAGACACATAGCCATGGGTCAGACCAAGAGGATAGGGATGTGGGTGAAGAATCTCTATAAGCTAGAGGTAGATTATTGTGTAGCATTGAGTACAAAAGCATAATTGGTGCAAAGCCAAGACATTGGCTAGTTGTGGCACAGGCGGTTGGGCCATTTGCATCATGGGGCTTTGAAGATAATGCAACAGATATCTACAGGAATTCCCAAAGGTAATCTTGACCAAGTTGACATATGCAAGGGTTGTACCTTGCGAAAGTACACCAAGTATTTCTTTTAGGAGTGAGATAGAAGAGCAGAGGCTACCTTAGAGCGGGTTCATACTGATTTGTGTGGACCATTCTCAAAGGCATCCACAATGAAGCAAAGGTATTATGTGATTTTCATTGATGAATATTCTCGTAAATGCTGGATTTATTTCATGTAGAATAAGGACCAAACCTTCAAAAAGTTTTGTGAGTTCAAAGCTTTGGTCAAGAAAGATTCAGGGAAGAATATCAAGGCCTCGAGAAGTGACAACAGTGGAGAATATGTCTCTCAAGAGTTTAAGGAATTTTGTGCAACGGAAGGAATTAAACAAGAGTTGATGACACCTCATAATCCACAGCAGAATGGCGTGGTTGAGAGGAAGAACATAACTATTGTAGGGGCAACACGGGAAATGCTACATGACCAAGGCCTACCACTTCACTTGTGGGTTGAGGCATGCAACACAGTGATCTATTTGCAGAATAGAAGCTTGCATCGCATACTTGGGATGAAGACACCAAAGGAAGCTTTCTTTGGTAAGAGACCATATATGGGTCAATTCAGGATCTTTGGCTCATCGATATATTGCCATGTGACAAAGGCTGCATGGAAGAAGCTTGAGCTGACAACAGAGTTGGGGATATTTGTGGGGTACATGGATACACCTCACAACTATCAGGTGTACTTTCCTTCCAATCAGAGGACAGTGGTTTGCAGAGATCTCAAGTTTGATGAGAACAAGGCCATATGAGTTACCCTTGAGAGGGAGCTCCAAATATAGGCTATGGAGGAGCTATTGGATCCTAAGGAGGAGGAGCCTCAAACTAATGCAAAGTAGCTGCATGCAGAGGTTCCAGAAGTGGAGACATCCACTCAACCAGAGCCTTCCAGAGATGGATGGAAAAGCACAAGAGAAGCTGCCAGATTGTTGGAGGATGCAAAAGAGAATGTGAGAGCACCATCTTCTCAACGCAGACAAAGGAGGTCACCTAAGAGGTACACTGGATACATGACCCTTGCTAGGGAATGTGTTGAGACTGAGATATCTTCGTTTGAGGAAGCAGTGCAGCAGCTTATTTGGGTTGATGCTATGATGGAGGAGTATGACTCCGTAGTTTGTAATAGTGTTTGGGATGTGGTTCTGAGACTGAAGAACAAGTCAGTTGTGAGTTCCCATTGGATTTACAAGGTAAAGCAAGATGCTAATGGTAGTGTGGAGAAGCATAAAGCAAGATTTGTTGCCTGTGGCTTTTCATAAGTCGAGAGGATCATGTTGTTGCAGTATATTTTGACAGAGGAACAAGATGCTGACATTTTGATAAAGGAATTGTCAAAGTGTAAATTCAAGTTCCTTAGAGATAGGATTGGGGTGGAAAATAATCCCTTTCTTGTTGAGAGGGAGTGTTGAAATATGGCAACAAGAATATTCTAATTTAATTTGTCCTTGAATTAAATTGTGAATTAAAATTGAATTTAGTCTTAACAGCTACTTGGAAATAAATAAATAATTAATTTTAAATTAATTAGTTGGAGAAATTCAAGTTAGATGTCTTTTTGAAGTCATGCAAGAGTTATCCCTTAAATTAAGGAGATAATATTGAGTTATATTTGAGTTGTAATTAGTTAACTTAGTTTACTAAGTTAAGCCTAGTTAAATTAGTTCCAAACTGTTTGAGGAACTAATAGTGATTTATTAGTCAGTTGATGCATTAATGCACTCAACTAGTGCTACTCTAGTTAACTGAAGATTCCCTCATTAGACACTCATGCATCTCTATGCTGAGAAAGACCTAGTTGAGATAAATGTTCAAGGATAGTGTACTATCAGTTGCATGTGTTTACTCATGGAGAAAACTCATGCATGCAGTCAAGGATTCATCCTTGAGGATTATGCAGTTTTGAAGGTTGGTTTTCCACTTGGTAAAAATAAAATCATCCACAAGGAACAACACAAGGAAATAGTAGCATGGAGGGAAGAGAGGAAGGCTGGAGAGAAGCCAAGATTGCCTGTAAGCATATGTGAGGATTGTATTGAGAGATGGCTAACTATGAGAGATAAGGCTTTGTATAATTCCTATGTATTTCCACCATGTATGATAATACAATAGGATGGGGTTTTTTAGTGGAGGCTTTCCCCAAAGTATTTTCATGTGTATTGTGCCATTAATTCTTCTTCTTCTAGTTATATTGTTCAGCTCGATCTTTAAGCTTCTGCAAATTGATAGTAGAAGTATGATATAGTATTTTTCTTTGATTTATATTGCATTATCATGTTAACCTACAAATATTTTCTACACACCTTTCTCTTTGTTGCTCTAGAAAGTCCTGCCCTTTGCACCCCTTGATAGCACTTGATCTAGGTTTTTTTTCTTGCTTTCTAGGAGCACGATATTGAATCTAATGTATCTCTATGATTTCAGATCCCCAAGATGTGATTGTCAGTCTTGTAGTATTCCTCTGAGTATTCTTTCCAATGCCACAGGTCTGACGCGATTTGAATTCTTCAAGACAAATTTATACCCAATCGCTCACAATGACCTAATTATGGACTAGTTCAGTAGAGCAAATTTGTACGGTGTGCCACGTGTCATTGTCTCCTCCTTCGGCTATGAAATTAATAAAAATAAAACTACAATTTGTGTACTATTAGCCACTTTTTACAGCATTCCAATCTACTTCTCAGAGAGAGAGTTATGATGATTTTCCCAAGGTCACCTCTTTGAGATGAAATTCGGGAGCCTGCAAAAACCCTAACTTCCACACATGATATCTCTGCAAATATATCAAACCAAGTTTTGAAATTTGGTCACGACGTTCATAAGTATTTTGGATCAAGTGGGTTTTAATTTCAGCATATAATGCTTCGCAGAAATAAATTTATAGCGAAAATGTCACAATCACTACTTTTGGAGGATATCTGAGATTTCTTTTTATAGAGTTGAGAGGGGCTTCTATAGAGAATGTTGGAGGGATTTTAGGAGCTTAAAAAATTATTAATTATTGACTATTCAATGACCAAAATCAATGATAAATTCCATGCCACAACCCCATGGGGTTTTAGCCCACTAACTGGGGTTACTAACTTCAATCGTGAATAACTTACATACTATGAGGAATTAGGAGAAGAGTTATTTACCGATAGAAATATAATTTTTAGTAGAGTATTCCTATAATGGTTATGAGATGAGAAACCATGAATGATAATGTGGAATGTGCCATGGAAGTTTAGGGTCATCCTTGGTGTTGCTTGGGTTGACATTAATGACAACCTCAGATCATCTTTAGATCAACAACTGATTGAAATAAATCAAACCTCGAAATGCCTTTGGTAGCTAAAACAATTTCCTAGAATCTCTCTCTTCCTCTAGCTACTCCTAAAAAAATAGCTCACTTTGGATAGGATTCAAAAATGTGGATTTCTATGTCCCTCCATTGCCAAAATGTGCCTTGCTCAAGCAGAGGATCTCAACCATATTTTTCTCACCTACTTCTTCTCCTCTTTGCTTTGGGAGAACTTGGATTTATTCTACAATAGAACCATCTCATGCCTCATTCCATTATTTTTTTATTGGATAATTAGAATGACTCCCCATTTCACATCCCCATTCTCAATCAAGTCTTTCTCTTGATCCTAGGCTTCATAACATGGAATATATGGAAAAAGAGGAACTATTTACTACCCGATCATTGCCTTGAGGCACAATTATCATCAAATTCTTGTTGAAGGGGACTCATTTCTTATTATTTCCATCCTAAATAAGCTTCATGTGGCCTTCATCTCTCCAAAATATCAGGTAGTTAGCACATTTAATCTCACACCTTCAAAGTTTCCTCTCTGCTCAAACGCATCCAATCTCCCTTGCTCTCCCATGTTCATCGCTCGGGAAATAAGTTAGAATATTTCCTAACTAATTATTCACTAGATTAAGAGGGCTCCTCATTTGATGAAAGATTGTCCCAAGCACTTTTGATTCAACTAAGAAAATCTTTTCTCTACATTGTGCATCAAGATTACTCCCCCACAGATGGTGAAGCATCTAGTTTCTTGTCACAATTACAAACATCAAATTTGGAATAAAATACCATCTAGAGAAACTTTATTTCCCCCTAAATGTAGACACACTTGTTTAAATTCTCATGTGATGAGAGCCGTCATGTGCCCTTGCTCATTGTATTCTACCTCCTTCTGGCTTACTGGGTCATTATTTTCGTTAATTATTGTATGAATATGATAATCTTGGTAATGGCAGGGAGGTGCTTCATGGCACACATGTATCTGCCTTTAGTTTTCTCCCTTCTCTTTGCTAACAACTATGTAATTCTCTCTGTTTCATTAGCAATGCCCATTCGTGGTTTGCATGCATGCATTTCTTTTAATTATGATGTATTCTCTAGCTAGCATGATCTTGGGTCTTTATTTGTTTTCTCATAGATGGAAAATCAGTGCCTCCATGCATGTCTCATTACATGTCATTTATTCCCATGCCTTTACATGGTGGCTTTGGGGCTTCCTTTGGCATGTGAAACTCATATTAATGGTTTTCCCATCACACCAGGTTTTGTGCTTGGTTTCTATTTTCCAACTTCTCTAATCGGGTTTCAAATTTTCATCTTCTCCCTTGTGAATTATTAGTGGTTTCTCTCTTTTTGTTCTCAAATGGGCTCCATTTCCATGTTAATGGGTATCACTAAAATTATGAGTTTATGGATTGAAATATGCAATGTCTTATTTGTAGTGTTTTTTAGTATCATTTGGTTCTGGTTACACTTCCAGGTGGCCCTCCAATGGTTTTATCCTCCAAATTGGACTTTTGTTTGCTCCAAGTTTGTGAGGGACATGTCATTTGTTGTGGGCATAGGGAGATGGCAGATGTCTCAAGATATTAAGTTGTGTCTAGCATTTTATAGTTGGAAAAATTATGTAATACATATCATATGGGCTACCGATCCTTGTGGTCTTAGCTCGCAAGTGTCCCTAGTTCGTAGCTCAAGGCCTTTAGTAGTTCATGTTCTGTCAAATATGCTACATTACATGGTTCAATTTTTGTGGCTCAATGTATGGAACACCAATTTCATTATGTAGTGATTATTCAAGTTTTAACTACGTTAAGGTGGTCTCCTTTTGTGTATCTGAAGATGGACGTTTTTTTTTTTAGTTTGAAATAACTTTTGCAAATTATATCCTTTGTTTTTCCAATTGTTTATAACTCTTCGTAGACTTGGGAAATTGTTTCTTTTTCTCAGTTGATCTCATTAAGAGAAATATAATTAATATTAAGCTTCTCAATCTATTATAATGGGTTGGTTTTCCAATGGGTAGGCTAGTAGCACATAAAACTATCACTTGTATTATTTATCATTGATAACAAAATGTTCCTTGCCAATGCTTGTTCAAGAATGATCAAGGTTTATCAGATGGAAATCAAATCATCCTTTCTAAATGGAAAATTAGGAGAAGAAGTTTACATAGAGAAGCCCAAAGGATTGCTACTTATAAAAATGAAATAATATGTATGTAGATTGAAGAAATCCTTGTATGTTCTCAAACAAGCCCCTAGATCCTAGTATGCACATCTAGATAGGTACTTGTAGCAAGGGGGATGTAAAAGGGGAAGTGTTGGTAGGAACCTAGACATAAATATTGAAAAAGAAAACTTCACTCTCATTGAAGTGCATGTGGATGACATGAGTTTTGTTAGTGATGATGATAAGATGAGAAAAAGGTTTTCCGACGATATGCAAAGTGAGTTCGATATGTAGTTACTTGGTGAGTTGAATTTCTTATTTAGAGTATAGATATCTCAAGAATATGGTGACATACTCATTTCTCAAACCAAGAACATCAAGGAAATGTTGAAGAGGTTGAAAATGGAAGATTGTAAACAAGTTAGCACTCCCATGGTGACCAGTTGCAAGTTGAACAAGGACAATGAGTCCAAGGAAGGAGACCATATATTGTATAGATCGATGATTGAAATCCTATTATATATGATGACTTCTAGATGTGATGCAGGTAGTTGGACAAATGGCATGATTCCAAGCAACACCAAAAGAATCCCATGTTGTTATAGTAAAAAGGATCCTGTGATACCTTAAAAGAACAACATGTATTTTACAATGCTATCCAAAGGCGAATGAATTGACCTTGAGAGCTTATACAGATGCATATTGGGCACGCAATATTGATGATTGAAAAAGCGCTAGTGGAGCAACCTTCTATTTATGTGATTTCCTTATTTCATGGTTGATCAAGAAGTAGTCTTCAGTTTTCCTGTCCACAACAAAAGAAGAATATATCACGACAAAAACATGTTGTACTTAGGTTCCCTAGATGAAGCAAACTCTACAAGATCTCCAAGTGAAGTTTGATGAGAAAATTCCAATATTTTGTGAAAACACCAGTTCTATAAGTCTGTCCATGAATCCTGTAACGAACTAAAAAATAAATCACATTCCTATTAAATATCACTTTCTTATCGTTCTTCGAGAACAAGATGTAGAGAAGAGAATTAAAGTAGAATATATTAGGACAAAGGAACAATTAGTTGACATATTCAACCAACCTTTACCTTCAGAGACATTTGAGTAAATTCGGTAGAAGATAGGGATTCTACCAATCTAGATTGATATACATTCCATCCAACCAAATAGATAAGGAGAGAAAGGCATATTGCAGGAAGATAAATACAGATATGTCATCGGGGGGAGGGGGGGTGGTTACCCTTTCCATTCAAATGATAACACTAATATTTAAATTTTACAATTAAAGTGTAAAAATAAGATAACAGTAATTTTTAAATTTTACAAATATTAATGTAAAAATAAAACAAAATAGAGTAATATTGTGATGTGTCAATCTCTTTTATTAAAATACTATTAATTTTTTTAATTTGCAACATTCATATAATTATAAGAAAGGTACATTGTATTATCATCTTTTGTTATTTCAGGAGAGTAGGAAATAAAGTAGCATAATTTTTAGAAAACTAAGGTTGCCTCAATATTGGCATGACTCTGGAGTCTCTATTGCATGTTCAAAACTATGGAGAAGAGATGGATTCTCTGAAGCAAATACTCGATCAAGATGCTAATGTTGAGAAATCTATAGGATAATGATTATAATGATTTCTCTTTACTTGATAATTTCTTGTGATGTCTTTTTACTTATTAGCTTTGTTACTTATTGTTATATGTGTGTATCATCAAATAAATACCAAAAACAAGAAGAACAAGAACACAAAATATAGGCTACAAGTTGCAACCATGGCCAAAACCTCTCCACTTGAGAGGAAAACCTGTAAATCTCTTCTCTTCCTTATAGATTCTTCAATTGACAAATTCCAAGGGCTTATGACCCACTTCAGAACCCTCCAAGACCACGACCAACCTCTCTGGATGATGTGCTAACCTTGATCCAATCAAACTTGGTTAAATCTCTTCCATTAGCACTTCTTCGACCTCCAACTACATAATTTATGCCTCTATTGCAAATATGAAATTGCCCCCTCCCCTCAAAAGTTGTTTTTTCCACATGTATGAGCTTTAATCTACCTTCTGAGCCTTCCTTTGACCTTCGATCTTATTTCCCTCACTTCTCGAGCTTGAGGATAACCCTTGGTGACCTTTGCTTGACCTACTTTTCTTCTTTTCTCTAATATCGAACTTGTAGATAGAAACCCTAGATCTACTGCAGAAACCCTCTTTCTCTGTAGCACATGCAAGAGAGAAATAGCCCAAACAAATATCCTCTTCATCCTTTTCCTTCTATGTTTCCTTCTTCTTCCTTCTTCTTTGCTATAATGAGATATGAGTGAATGTGTATCAAGGAGGATGATTTCCCTCCTATGTAGAGGTTCTTCAAGGTGGACATGGCTCCTCCTTTTAGGCCGACTTGCCAGCTACTAAGACGACTTAGTCTTGGATGGTAGATGGACACTTTTTAAAGCAAAAACAATTTTCTTTGTGTCAAGTTACAATGTGGCCGATGGGGTCTTCAAATTATGATAATGACTCTTTTGACTTCTTTACCTAGGAAAAACCCTAGAAGCACTGAATGGGTGGTTGACCTATAAAATAAAATACCTTGAGCATGAAACTCATACTCCAAAAATAAAAATAATAATTTTTCTTTCCTTTTACACTTTACAAGGATCAAAAGTACATTTGGTTTGTATGAATATTGAATCTAGTTACACAGCTTTCAACACTCCCCCTTAACTAGGGAGGTATTCATATATGGTACATGTACATTCTCAATCTGAAGAGATCTCATAAGAAGAGTCAGATTTGTAATCCATCTGTAATAGCATCATACCAACCAACATTGTCACACACCAAGGCCTTGATTAATAGCTCTATCTCTCCATAATATTAGAGCACAATGCTAGCAAGACCAATGATTTATAGACACCATCAACATTGTCTCTCAAGGTACATACTCCACTCGGGAATTCATAGAATATGACCTTCTTTGGACTATTCTTATCTTGGATATCCAATCCTAAAAGAATATCGGCCCATGAATACTCTCAACTTGGATGCCCTACCACATCCTCAAAGAGTATCAAATTTCAGGTGTTTACCAATCCTCCATTGTGTCTTCCCAAGTGAAGACAAGAATGATGTGCCTATCTCTTCCTCTCAACTAGGGAGGATATATCAACCAAACCAAGCTTGTCTCTTAAATACAAAAGCTTCTTATTAGGAAGAGATTTTGTCGATATGTCATCTGCTTGCTCATCAGGGGACTTATACTGTAGCTACAATACACCATCTTGTACTAGCTTCTGAATATAGTGATACTTGTTTTTGATATCCTTTTCCTTTCCATGAAATATTTGGTCTTCAGATAATCGTATACAACTAGTGTTATCACAATATATCATAGTAGGGTCCATATGTCTTACAAATAGGTCAAATAATAGCTTCCTTAACCAGATAGCTTCTCTACTTACTTCACAAGCTACATTATACCCAACCTCAACACTACTCAAAGGAACTCTATCTTCATTTCTGCTCATCCATGAGACCATGGAGGATCCCAAACTGGAACATCCTCTAGTGCTCCTTCCAACATTCTCACTACCTCCCGAGTTAGAATCTATATATCTAATTAGTTGGAAATCATTCCTTCTATCATACTTCAAGCAATAGTGGATGGTTCACTATAGATATCTCAAAATATGTTTTCCTACCATCCAATGATCATGCTTCGGCTCTACTTAGAATTGACTGAGAAAATTTACTGCAAAGCAGATGTCTAGTAAATTATTCATCAAGTACATCAGTGATCCAATCAATTTCCTATACCTCGAAGAATCTACTAGGTTAGATTCATAAAACCTTAGTATTTTGAAGTTTGTGATCATCAAAATTGTCATTGGCTTACAATCCATCATAGAAAACCTATTTAACATCTTGATCACATACTTCCCTTGACTCAAAGAAATTTCATCAGGTCCTTATGAGAATTCTAGCCGCAAGTAATAATGCATCAACCCTAAACGCTTCATGTCAAATTACGCTACTAATTTCTTCTTACATTCTTCAATCCAACCTTCTACACCTACTAGGAGAAGATCATCTACATACAAAGGAATGATTACCGATTCACCATTCACAACCTTAATATAAAGGTTTAGATGACCACAAGTCTTTGTGAAGCCTAACATTTGAAGGTATGCATTCATTCTAACATACCATGCCCTTGGTGCTTGCTTGAGGCTATATAATTCCTTATTCAATCTACAAACATATGCCTTTATGTATTTAACTTCAAACAGCAAGGGTTTCTTTATATATACTTCCTCATCAATTATGCCATTCATAAATGCAGTTTCAACATCCATTTGGTGGATGTTGCATCCCATCTATGTTGCCAAAGAGACCAACAAATGTATAGTTGTATACCTTGTGGCCACGAAAAAATTATCTTCATATTCAATACTTTCAAGTTGAGAGAAACACCTAGCCACAAATATTGCCTTACACATGTAAATACTTCCATTTGCTACATGTTTGATCTTATAGATCCATTTTGAAGTCACCACATATTTGTCATCGGGCCTAGGAATGATCTTCCACACTCAATTCTTCATTCATGGCATCCTTTCATTCTTGATGATTGAGAAGTTCTTCAAAAGAAGGTGGCTTTGCTTCTATTATTTTTTTCATGTAGATTGCATACCCAAAATATCATTTGGGATTCTTTCTTTCCCTGAATGAGCCCTGAGTCGCTCCATGACATTTTGCATCAAGTAGTGTTGACTTCAACCAATTAGTTCTCTTTCTTGATTATGGGATGACCATAGGTTGAATAGGTTCACTGGGATGTTCATCTTCATGGGGAGATTATTCTTCTTCCTTCTTAATTTTCTCTCCAAATACTGGATGTTCTTCATCACCAGATTCCATGGGAAGTTCCTTTGATTTATTGAATGCAATGTTAGGATATTCCGACACATAGGAAATAGTTAAGTTCAACTTGGTCTAGTATAGAGTTAGGTAAAGTGTGTTTCTTTACCGTTGTACATAACTTACAATCCGACGGTCACGATATGTAGTGATCCGACGGTTCATTCTCTCCTCGGTATTACCGACCACTTGATCCGTGGCTTGACACCCGATTGGTCCATGAATTCTATTTAAAGCGCATGGAGGGTCATTTGTAGGTTAACCGTGCATGAGAGAAGCTTATGTAAATTTTCATTTCTTTTATTAATAAATTGCCTGTAGTAGCCACGTTGGCGCAGGCCGTGGACTGTTTCCCT
>APFE030091759.1:11984-63685 GCA_000404065.3 Pinus taeda
TGTGGTATTCTCTAATCTTTAGGCTGTGGGACATTGAATTCCACCTTCGGGAGCAAGCATGAACATAGTTATCCCCTAGCAGTCTCTCCATGTCCTCAAAATGGGCTATGGTATGGGCTTGTCGTCCCATGTAATCTGGTAGGGCCTGAGGGTCATTGGCCAAGTGCTGGTGGGCAGATATCAATGCTAAAGGATCCTCCGATTCTGCTCTAATCAATAGTGGCTCATGTAGCTCTCTGTTCATAATGTTTTGGACCTCTGCTACTCTCTTCTCTTCATGATTTAGCTAAGAGGCCATGGCCATGAGTTGTACGTCCCCTACCTTAGCGTTAGGGTCCCACGAGTTCATGTTTGGAAGGGCCAAGTTGTGTAGGTAAAACTCTGATAGCTTGGCCTTGTCTTCGAATGAGCTGCTATCACATAGAGCCATGAATTGAGAGTAATTTTGAAATGGAATGATACCTCTCTATGCTAAAGTGTTGATCTAAAACTGCAACCACTGATCCTTGAGGTATAGGGTGTAGGATTTGGTCGGCTGCCTACACTTCAGAGCTTCCATCGCCCAATTGGCCATGTAGGCCAGTTGGGAATCCTTTTCTTGCACCTGATGTTTCAAAGACTGTATCTCCAGGGCTGCTTGCAATTCTTTTTCCTGTAGCAGTCGATTCAGTGTCTCAATTTCAGCCTGCATCCCTTCCCTTCTCTGTTGTTCATTAGGTGTTTCATTGGTTGTTGTGGCCTCATCCTGTTGTTGTTGTCTGCCCAAGGTGTGGGGCCTATCTTCCATAAGGTGTCCCTGTAACTGTAGCTGCTGTTTGAGCAGCTCATTTTCTTCCTGGAGCTTGGCTCGCTGGCTGCTTTCTACATGTCGTACCAAAGCCAACTCTTTCCTTGCCTCTTTGAGTTGTTCCTCTAAGGGACCTATATCTACCACACCCTTGGACTTGGCGATTTTCATCCATGTGTGGGTCCTCACTCTCTCTTCCTCCAGTGCAAAGAAGAGTGGCACTGCAAATTATTGGGGAATTATCCTTCCCGCCTCTAGCAAGTTGTAGTAAGAGCCTAGGTTGGGATGGGGGCTTGGTTCCTCTATTTTCTCAGTCTTTTCCTCCTCCTGGGATGATGTAGCTGCCTTCTCTTCTAACTCTTCGGTCTCCTTTAGCCTAGCCAATGTATCCTGTAGAATTGTCTCAGCATCCTGTAGAGAGGCCTTTGTGTCCAACATTTTCATTCTTTCTCTCCAAGTAGATGTCTTCAGGCTCCCCCATTCATAAGTGATGGATGCCTTGGAGGGAGACCTATCTTTTTGTGTAGCTGGGGTGTCTACAATCATGATTGGTTCTCTTGACGTTGGCTGGGGTCTGCCAGTCTTTATCCTCATGCTCCTTCTAGCCTTAAAATACATAGAAGGATCCATTTTTCTCTTCCCTTTTTGCTTTGGGGTTGTGCTTGAGGCAGCCAACACTACTGCTACCTCCCTGGCCAAGATCTGGGGTGATTTATCCTTTTTCTTCTCTGCCTCCATACTTCCTGTAGAAAGTCCTGTGCTGACTGTTTCTAGCTTCCTATAGAAACGGTTTTCTAGCTTCCTGTATAAACGCTTTTCACTGTTTTGGCCTGCTTGGCTAGGGGTGCCTTCTCTTTCAATTTTGTCGTGGTTGCCTTGGGTGTGCCCTCACTTGCTTGGACTTTTTCGGTCCTCTCTGCCCTGATTTGCAATCGTTTCTCCGTTGGTGTTTGTGCCTTTATTCCATCCACAATTTTGGGCTCCGCAGCTTGGCCTTTCTCTTGTGTCCCTTCTTGTTCTTTCTGTGGTGGTCTGTCATGGGTTCCCTTACCCTTGGCTTTCTTTTCTACTTCAAGGTGTTTCCCTTCTTCACTATTGGATGAGGTGAGTTCCTCGGCTAGAATTCTTATATCATCATCTTTGGACATATTGTAGAAAATTTCCCAGGAGAGGAGGACAGTGCAGGTATGGAGGCCATCCTCTACTAGAAGCTTGATGAGCCCATGACGGGCTAGCTGATCTGGTGTCCCTTCCTTCAGTTTTGTGCCACATTCAATCAATTATTGCAAGAGAAAATAGGGGATGCTTAACTTCTGCTCCGGGGGTAGATCCAACCCATGTCTTAGTTCTTTTAGCAACTGGAAATGATAGCCATAAACAATACTGAACCGCCCCTCACAGGTGATGTATTTCATAATCTGGAGACTGGCTTCACTCCACAGAGGATGTAAACTGGCCCTCCTTACCCCATTCTTATCTTCTAAAAACTATTCCTCATGTAGGAAAGAATTCTTTCTTGGCTTTTTGGGGTAGTCCTCTCTCCTCTTTGCTCCAGGGTATCCCCAATGGCAGGTCAGTCACTCGACTAATGAATTCAAGGGTTAGCTTTAAGGTCAACCCTTTGAAATTCACAGTGGCCAGTGTCTTTGATTTAGGTTGCAGAGACAGCAAGAATTCTTCCATTATTGCATCGTCATGTCCCTGAATTTTGTCACAAAATGCCATCGAGTTGGCACGGGTGAAGAGGTCCACTACTGCGGGGTGTTCACACAAATTTTTTGGAATCCACGGGTTCATTCCTGATAAACCCTCCTGGCATTGTGAGAGTACTCTGTTTTGGCTTGTGCTCTGATCAGAAAGGGGTATTCTGTTTATGGTTTCCTCCCCTGAACTTTGAAGACAGTATCCCTCAGGTGTTTATATTTCACTTTGCACCAATTCCCTGGTTATAATGTTATTGGCCCAAAACTCGACTGTCAAAAGGGAATTAGACTCCCACAGATAGAGTGCAGAGGTTAATTTTCGTTACAACGGTTTATCGTTTCTATAGGAGGAATTTCTTAACAGGAACCGTGGAGGAGAATTTGACGGAGAACCAACTGAAAAATTCCATGTATCACACAGGCAAACTACTGTTCTTGACCCACAGGCAGACTTGCTTTTAATTCTCCTACTCCAAACAGTTTATTTCACCACCTTTCGAAATATCATGCATGGGAATGGTGTTTTCGAGCCTACCTCTCTTTGAACTCCAATTTTGACGCAGGCAATCCAGATTTTTCTGCTCTGGGAGGCTATGCCATGTTTCCTGTAGAGCTCCTTCGTATAGAGAGCTTTACCGGGTACTGCAGGACGTCACAGTGCTTCTGAACAAGCCTGGAACATAGGAGGATTTTGAAACGTGCTGAGAAGCTCGTGCTAACAAACTGCAGAGGAGGACACGTACTTTGCTCAAAGCGGTTGCAAGTGTAAATGACAGTGGTTCATCGTGAGTTCTTGGCCGAGAAATTTCAAATTACAGATCAATTCCTAGTGAGGGGGTGAGGTGTCCAAGCCAATCTGTTAGCCAACGTCACGGCCATTATTCTCCTACGTGTCTCTGGCCGCCATTACTTCCCCTCTACCATTAACTTCCACTACCATTGTTAGTCCACCGATTTCCTGATTGGACACTTCCCACATGTCGGCTGCACATCTCTTTGGCATAACCGAGCTCATTCAGATCCCACCAAGTCATTCGACTGACTGTGGGTGGCCAGTTGACTGGCCACCGAATTCGTTCAATCCGCACCATTTCACAGACATGCAGTATTCAGAGTATATTCTATGCAATTTGATGAATAAGGTTAGACACTTACCTGTGTGGCCGTGGACGTGTTCTTCAGGCTTCGGGACGTAGAATGATGGCTTTGCTCACTATTGCTTCGTGCACAAGCACTGGAACTCCTTCTTTCATTGGCTGATGTTGTATGCACAGCTTCGGGACCCGATCCTCTGGCCGTAGACGCTGCATGCACAGGCTTCGTCTGATTTCAGCTGTTGAGGAGGTGTTCACGTTCGATCGGAGCTTGTTACATGTTCCTCGTGTCGATTTCAGCTGCTATTGACTCCATAATATGTACTCTAGACAGATCAGCTACTACAAGATTCCTGTAGGACATCCTATAGCTGCTTCTCCTCCTGGGATGCAGGCTCAACAAGCAGGGCTACATTCACTGATGAAGAGTCTAAGTGGAGCTTGAACGGGTAGAGTGTGCGAGCCTTTCTTGCTTGATTTTTTTACTTGAAATTTTCCTCTTTTTCTTTGCTGTCAACCTGAGGAAAACAGGGTTTCTGAAATGACTGTGTAGGAACACATGACCAGGTGGGTGATAGAGGTGTCAAGAGATGGAATAGGGTGCCACATGGTGTTGGATTGGATAGAGGTGTGGCCTCAGGTCTAACAAACTGATCCCAACCATCAGATTCCCTCTCAAACCTGAATTTGAATCGTCTGAAAGTTCTAAAGGATGTTTCCTGTAGAAATTCAGGACTTCCTATAGAAAATCCTATAGCTTCCTGTAGAAAAGCTTGTAGCTTCCTGTAGAAAGCCCAGAACTTCCTATAGAAGGCCCAATCTCAACCTGAATGTGACCAAATCCTAGGAGAGGTGAGTGGCCATGGAGGGGGTGTCTGAAGGGGTGTCCTTGAGCCTGGTACAGACCCCTGTCCTCATTTTGCGCGCCCTCTTTTCTTGCAATGTAGGATGTCCTGCAACCTACAATTACTTCACAGAGAATAGTTATGTTTTCTTTTGTTTTTTTTTAATGAGACAATGAGGGCACCTCAAAGAGGTTTTCACCCTCACTGTCTGCCCTGGGCACCTCAAAGAGGTTTTCACTTAAGGATCTTTTTATTCCACATTTTTTTATTTCTCTAGGGACAACTCGAGCGCCTCCATGAGGTTTTCACCCTCACTGTCTGCCCTCGGCGCCTCAGAAAGGTTTTCACCCAAGGTTTCAATGAACTCCTGCCTCGAAAGAGGTTTCCTGTAGATCTTCAACTGATGCCCATTGACAAGCATGGGGATGGCTTCTTCATAAATGGTTCGGATAAGGATTGAACCATTGTCATTACACTTCTCCACTGCATATGGTCCTAGCCATCTTGTCCTCAGCTTTCCTTTGAAATCCTTGTATCTTGAGTCATATAGCAGCGCCCAATCTCTCGGCTAGAATTGCTTTTCATTAAGGTGTCGGTCATGCCATATCTTCCTCTAAAGTTGGACTACTTCTGAGTGGAGGAGGGCCTGCATTCTTTGTTCATCTAATCCATTCAGTTGCAATAATCTTTCACGTTGGGCATGGCTGAGATCTAGGTCCAGCTGAGCTACCACCCTCAATGTGTTATACTCGAACTCTATGGACAGCAAAGCTTTCTTCCCATAGACCAGCTCATAAGGTGTGGAACCGATTGTAGTTATCCAAGTGATGTTGTAGGCCCAGGTGGCCTGAACCAGGTAATCTACCCAATCCTTTCTGTTGCTGCTCACCACCTTAGTCAAGATCCCTTCCAACGCTCTGTTAGTGACTTCCACCTGTCCATTTTCTTGGGGATGATATGGGGTGTAAGTCTTGTGCTTGATCTTGTGATGAGCGAGCAAATCTTCAATTAGGTTGGAGGTGAACTGGCTTCCTTGATCGGTGACCAACTCTCTTGGGTAGCCAAACTTGTAGAAGATGTTTTCTCTTAAGAACTCAGCCACTTTCTCTTCTGTCACTATGTTGATTGCCTTTGTTTCTGTCTACTTTGTCAGGTAGTCAGTGCACACAATGATGTAAGACCTTTTCTTTGAAGGAGGGTTGATAGGTCCCACGAAATCCATGCCCCACTTCTCAAATGGCTCGAAAGTCACTTGAGGTTGGAGGGGCATTTCATCCCTTGGAGTAGGTTTCCCTATCCTCTGACATTGGTCACACTGACTAATGTATCTTCTGACATCTTGATGAAGAGTAGGCCAATAGCAGCCAGCCTGTAGAATTTTGAAGGTGGTCCATTTTGCTGCAAAGTGGCCTCTACATGGTCCATTATGACAGGTTAGGAGGATGTCAAAGACTTCTTCTTCCCTAACACAACACCTCAATATCTGATCTGGGCCGAGTTTAAACAGGTTGCCCCCAATCCAAGTGAATGGGGCACTCTTCCTCACGATTCTGCTCTTCTCCTTTGAGGACAGATGCGAAGGGAACTGTGCTGAGACCAAGTAGTTTGCTATATCAGCAAACCATGGAGAGAGTACTGAGATAGCAAACAATTTTTCATCCGACATCTGGTCATCCACTGTCCCTTCCACCTGCAGGCAAATCCAATCTAGATAGGAAGTCAGTAACAACATTTTCCTTACCTAGCTTGTCAACAATAGTCAAATCAAATTGCTGCAACAAAAGTAACCATCTAATGATATGAGCATTCACATCAGGTTTATTCATTAAATATCTAATCGCAGCATGATCAGTGTATACAAATGTTTGATAACCAGTGATGTAGTGTCTGAACTTGTTTAAGGAATGGACTATGGCCAGGAACTCTTTCTCGGTTACCGTATAGTTCATCTATGCCTTGGATAGGTTTTTGCTAAAAAAGTATATGGCATATGGCAATTTCTCCTCAACTTGTCCAAAGGCTGCTCCTATGGCTTTGTTCGAGGCATTAGTGTGGATGTGGAAAGGTAGGGCCCAGTTTAGACCTCTCAAGATCAGGGTGGATACTAGCTTACCTTTCAACTCATCTAGAGCCCCTTGGCAGTCATTAGTCCATTTAATTCGACATCTTTTCCTAAGAGGCTAAACAATGTTGAGGCTAGCTTACTGAAATCTTTGATGAATATTCTATAATATCCGGCCAAGCCTAGAAAACTCCAAACATCTCTCGCCTTTTGAGGAGGTGGAACCTTTTGGATGATAGAGATTTTGTTAGGATCCACCTACAATCCTTGCTGAGAAATGGTATGACCTAGCACGGTCCCTTCAGTCATTAGGAATTCACATTTTTTAGGACTGAGGGATAGGTTCATCTCAATGCACTTGTTTAAAACTTTTCCCAAGTTGGACAAGGCATCTTGGAAGTTAGACCCATAAGGAGTAAAGTCATCCATATAGATTTCCACCGAATCATGAACCAGCTCAGCAAATATTCTCAATACTACTCTCTGGAAAGTGGCACGAGCGTTGCATAGCCCAAAGGGAAGGACTCGGTAGGCAAAGGTACGCCATGGACAAGTCAAGGTGGTCTTATCATAGTCTTCCGGGCTTTTTTGGATCTGATTATACCCGCTAAACCCATCTAGGAAAGAAAAGAACTTCTTCCCTGCTAGTCTACCCAAGACTTGATCTATGAAAGGCAAAGGGAAATGGCCTTTCTTGGTGGCCTTGTTAAGTTCCCGGTAATCTACACAGATTCTCCACTTCCTGTTCTTCTTGGGCACAAGCACTAGAGGTGAAACTCACTCACTATCGGAGATGGGGTAGATGAATCCTGCATCCAATAACTTTTGCAATTCCTCTTTGACAATATCTTTTAGGGCTAGATTCATTCTCCTCTAAGGCTACCTAACCGGTTTACAATCCTCTTTAATGTAAATATGATGGGTATAGACCAAAGGATGGACTCCTTTCATTTCCTTATAACTCCAGGCAAAAGCCTCCAAATGGTGGTTCAACATGCTACACAACTCCTTCTCCTGGGAGGGAGATAAGGAGGAGTTGATATTTAAGGTTCTTTTAGGGCCAAATTCCACACTCTTAACTCTAGGAGAGGTCGGATCAGTCACACAGAGGTCCACTAGATCACTAGCTTGGGTAGCTTCCACCAACTCTTCTAATGACAGTGCACTAGGAGGCGGATTTTGAATCAAATTCTCAATCAAGTCATCCTCGGTTTGAGGGCTTCCCCTGGTGGCTTCTATGGTGCACAAAGGTGTAGAGTAGACCTCATCCTCATCTCCCTCTTCCAACCAGAGTGGTAAGTCATGTTCTAGTAGTGGTTGGGTAGGAGGATAAAGGACTAGCTGCTTAGACATAGGCCCATTCTTAATGGTCATGCTTCCAGCTCGACAACTGATGTAAGCATCCGCAGTAGCTAACCAAGGCCTTCCCAAGATGAGGGGGTATCCAGTATGTTTAGCCTTTGGCTGAAGGACCAAGAAGTCAGCAGGGTACTCCCAAGAGTCAACAGAGACGAGGACATCTTCCATAATCCCTTCGGGAGTCACGGTGGAGCAGTCTGCTAACTGCAGTATTGTTGAGGTCTTCCTTAGGGAACTCTAAAGGTTGAGTTTAAGCATACTGTCCTTGGTCATCACATTAATTGCAGCCTCTATATCAATCAAGGTATGGGGGATTATGGTGCCATTGATGTGGTCATCAACTACAGGACTCCCAGGGTCCAAATATTTTGGACAGATTACTTGCCCCAACATCAGATCGGATAGTTGTCCTATGACATTGATAGTCGGGGCATCTCTCTTGCGCCTGCTTGGGTGCCTAAAAAACTTCTCCTTGATAAATTTGTTGTATATTGGTACATCTTTTATGGCCCAGAGAAGTGATATTTTCACACACAATTGCTTGAGTTCTCCCATAAGTTCAGTCTCCTCTAGGTTTGGTTGCGTGGTTACTGTTAGTCGCTCAGAAAAGGGTGGAATGGCTTTGGGTTCACTTCCCTATTTCTCTTCCTCCTCCTCTAGGGGAGGAGGTTGGTGTTCTGGAAGGACCTTCCTAGATCGCAGGTTGATCTCTTGGATATCCACAACATAGGTAGGGCATGTTGTTTCCCCAATATATACTTGTTGGGCCTATCTGTTGTGGGAGTTTGGGTTCGGTTGAGCAGACATCTGGGGTTGTCTTGGAGGAGCAGGAGGTATTGGTTGTGGTTGAGCCAGTGGTGGAGGTAGAATGGTGGGAGGATAGTTGTATTGGGGCCTCCACCCCAGTTGAGGTGCATTCCACTGAGGTTGTGGCTAGACATGAGAGTGAAACGAATGAGCAGTAGGTTGAGTATGGTATTGAGATGGATAAGACCACGGAGGAGGTGCGGATCAGGAAGGATGATTAGGGGGACCCCAAGAAGGTATATGAGCAGATTGGTTGGGGTTATAATAAGCTTGGGATGTCCCTTGCATCCCCTGCTGGTAAGGTCTGAGCCCATGTGGCCTCCTTTGGTTGAGAAAGTAGAGAGGTTCAGTAGTCGCCTCAGTCCCCAGGTACATGGCTTTAAATCCAGGCAAGGTTGGGCATTGGTTGGTGGGGTGGTCTTCCTCACAAACGAAACACACCTCTACTGAGTGCAATGGACACTCATTCTTAGGGTGCTTCCTCGTACATATTTTGTTGAATTCAGAAGGTATCAAGTTGCATGGCAATGGTCTGTCTCATCTCACTTTTGAGGTCTTCCATTTGATTAGCAAACTCATGCTTGGAGAAGGTGCTACTAGATGAAAGTGGATTCTCCCTTCCTCTTTTCCTGGCTGCCCTGGAATGGTTTCTAAACACAGTATTTATGTCCTCATAGGGTAGTTGGTATATGTCTCCTCCGGCTAGCAAGTGAAGGGTATCTAGCAGGTCTTCAGGGACTCCTCGGAGCAGAACCAGCTTCAGAGATTCAAGGTCAAGGGTGCACCTGGCACTTTTATAACTAATCTGGAACCTTTCCTTGTCGTCTTCTAAAGACTCATCATTTCCCATGGTCATCCGAAAGATTTCTCCCTTTGTTTCCTTTGACCTACAGTAGTCCTGGTATTTGTTGTTAAAGGCTTGCTGCATCTGAGCCCAAGTAGTGATACTATTTCCCAGTAACCCCATGAACCAGCGGAGTATTGCATCCTTGAGGGTAGAAGGAAAGAGTTTCAACTTTTTCTCGTCCTCAGCATAGTCATAAGTTCGACAAAGGACAACAAACTCAAACAGGAAGGTATCAGGGTCTTCAGTGGTCAATCCATGGAAGTGAGGTAAGTCTTAGGGACTTATGTTTTTCATTTTCATGTCCCCATTGGACTCTCAGATGGGAAAAGCACCTTCTATTCTCTCATTATCTCCCATACCATTTCTGCGTTCAACCATGGTCTCAAGAGGGATTTTCTCTTGCTCTTCTTCTGTTATAGGATCTTCGTATATCTCAGGAGGTTCACCTATAGATTCTTCTGGATCACAGCCACCAAAGAAGAGAGAAGGGTGACTCTGTGATGTGGTGGCGGTGTTGGGTAAGAATTTTCCGGTATTGTCTCTATTCCTATGAGGCATGAAATGAAATATTTTTGGCTACTTTTGTTTTTTTCTATTTGTACCTACAAAACTGAAAATAGATTGAATTGTAACTATCTAAAATTTATCTTGCTAAAATGAAAATGTGGAATTGAAATGAAAGAAGGAAAGAACTAATCTATTTTGCTGAATTGAAATTGCAGGAATGAAATTCTCGGCTACGCTTGCAAAATTGAAATGCTACTCTACGCTTGCAGAATTGAAATGCTAGTCTAGGAAAGTAGGAAATGTCTAGTCTACTTTTGCGGAAATGAAATTGCAGAATGGAAATGAAATAAACTACTTGGCAGAAGGTTGTAGAAGAAAATAGAATAAAAGTGGCAATCACGAATACTCTGACGCTTCCCCACCAATGGCGCCAAAAAGAGTGGTGAGCTCCAGTATTGCGGCAACAATGTTGCAAATCCTGGGACACCCTTATTTACTTTTATCAACCCGATAGTTCGTAACAAACTTGGAAACGATGGTGATGTATGCATAAGTACTAGCTCTTGTCGCAGTTGTCACTTGGTCAGCTGGCACAAGTTTGCTAGGGGCTCAAGCCAACTTCTATGAGCTCTGAGAAGAATCTGTTTAACTGATGGATGGAAGCTAACTCGAAGGAAGCTAATCTATTTGCAGAAGGAAACTGAAAAGCTGAAAGCAAATGCAAACCCTAGCAAACTCTAATTTTACCACCTAGCTCTACTGATGCAAGAAAGAGGATGCAAGCTATTGGGAGAGATGCCATTGACTTCTAAGAAGATGAAATGCATGTATCTAAGCTATGTCTACAGCAAAATCGAAAAGAACCATCTTTTTGTATTTTGGAATAAGTTGTCAGAATTATCATGCATGTGATTTAATTGTTTTTGACTGTAGAGGTGGATTGGCGAGAGGAAATGCTTGGAAGAGGTCGGGAAGGTTTAGAGAGGGCCTAAGGGGTCCCTAGCACTCTTCCTGAGAGTTTCACAGAGTTCGGTCTTCAAGAAACTACTTTCGTGAACTTCTATAGGAAGTCTGCAGGGGTTCTATAGGGTGTCTGGAATTTCTACAGGATGTTTGTAATTTTCTACAAGATGTTCAGAAATGGGATTTTGGAGCATGGATGGAGGGAAAAATGTGGAGTAATGAGTATGGAGGTGAAATAGGGGTGTAGGGGAATTCAAGACTTGGAGGATGGAGTTGAGGAGTGGCGCAAATGGTTAGATTTGTTCAAGGAGGGATGAAACGATGTTGCACAAGAAGATGAGAATCATGGAAAAGTAAGCGAATGAGGCAAATGTACGGTAAGGGTTCTAAGTGAAGGATGAAGCAAGTAGGTTGGATGGAGTATGGGTAGGTAAGGAAGGATAACAAGTACTCTGCAAGTGGTTTTTCAAACTGAACAAACAAACACTTATAAAACCTATGACCTAGTTACTTCACTCTATTCTGACCTAAGTAACAACAAAAGGAAATGAACAGAAGTTTATTCGAAATGAAATGCGTGAAATAACTATACAACTAAGAAATCATAAATTGAATCATTTAAACACTACTACTATCAACATCTGCAAATGAGGATTCCAACACTAAGAATTGCATGACAAAGCAAAACAACGTTTTTGTTGGCAGCAATATCAGCTTTGTCCCAGCTCACGATCCCACTGAGGGAGAGGTGAGATCAGAGGTGCTTGATGGCCTTTTTCTAGAGATATTACCTGTTACTAATCTATCAACTAAATCTGAGCATGCAAAAGCCTATCTGATCATTAATCATGACCTATGAAATCAGCAAGGTGTTAATCTACTAAACAAAAATTATTTTGCAAAGACATACAAACAAATAACAATACATGAAGGAGGCCTTGGCTCTTAGGTTGGGCCCAACCCCAAGAGCTACAGGCTCCTATAAAAAACTCAGAGTTGATGCCAAATAGAACTGCTTTTCATTATCCAAAAATAATCATCACAAGAAAGTTATGCAGCAGCAGCTACAAGAAAATGAGCTGAGAAAATGACAGCACTCTAGTGCAAAAATACAACAGTTCCCAAAAGTAAACTACGAAGGCTGAGGCCTTCTTATTTATACACTACGAGGAGCCTAGCATCCCTCCTACATTCAAGGGACTCGGCTATTCCAACTGCAGTCAATAGTCACTCTTCCCAAAGCTCCTTGGCTGCCTTTAGGATTCGTTTTGGTGGCCTGTTGAGCTCGAAGTTGAGGGTGGAGATTTCGAGGAAGGCCATTTAATACCAGAGACAACCCTCCTACAAATCCTCACCTCAAGCTTGGCCATCACTTGTCCGAGGATTGCTTGGTTTTGCTCCAAAACTTGTCCAAAAAACCTGAAATAACCACGTATTAGCCTCCCTAGTAGAGTGACCACCCTTATTCGTTCAAACAACATAAAAATACTAAAAAAATATGCATAATCTATGAAAAATGGAGGATTTAACAAGGAAAATTAAGCAAAATGAGCCCAATAAGTTACCCAATTCGGGGCTCATCACGCTCCAAATTGAAGTCTGGTTCCTTTGTTGGACCATTAAGAACCCAAGCACTTTCTTTGGGCTGCTTGCCCTTGTCATCTCCTATCGTTATACCGCTTTGGGGCACGATTTTTACATTTGGGTCCTCTTCGCACAGCTCAGACCTCATCATTTGCAGGTTCTAAGTCAGTGGGGGTTGGATTGTTCCTTTATCGCACAACCTCGCTATCAGCATCGGGCAGTCCTCTATCTCATTATCAAACCGGGTACAATACAAACATGATGCTCTCGTTGGATTTGTACAATTGCAGGCATAATTCCCTGGCCCTCCGCAATTGTAACAAATCAGCTTTCTGCATCCCCTTCCTAGTCCCATTGCACCTCAACCTCATTCACGCCGTTAAAATCCAGTGCGTGTCATTCCCACATTTTGATCGAGGGATCACATTTAGGCCTGAACTCTGTAGGTAGCGGTTTGATCCATCATTAGTTCATAACTTCTACAGGTGCACTCATCATGGGCTACTGATCTGTAGAAGTTACAGAACAACTGTTGGGACATCTGCGTATACTTTTGTAATAGGTCGTAGTTATGTGTAGAATTATTCCCTCCTATCTAACAAATCGCGCACCATAATGCAGGTGTCGTGCTCAGTCCTGCTTGTGCCTCTCGTTTTAATGGCATTAGTCCTCCTCCCGCCAATTAGTTTGCGAAAACTAGACAGTGGTGCTTGTCATGTCCCTGGCCTTTGCACTTTATGCACCATAACTCCTTGTGTGCCTTTGGGTGAGTTGTCCTATCCTGTTTCAAACTCTACATCTCCAGACACAAATGTTTCAACTTGTGTGGATCTGTTGGACTCCTAGACTAGGATCTTGTATTGGGGTCTCGTGTATTCTCATTGCAATCTCCAAAGCTTTGGCATGAGTGGATAGCTTCTGCTGTGACAGCATCGTCCTTAGATGCAGTGTTAGTGATGCTACAAACCATACGCGATATTGTCCATCCATCAAGGTCATGTTGGCTTTGCAAATCATACCCTTCAGTCCCTGATCCAGCTACCAGGGGGTCTCGCCTAGAAGCATCGTAATTTCCTTAAACTTGATAATTAATTGTGTCTCTGGTTTTGGCCTACTAAATTCCCTATTTAGTGTAGCTATCATTAGAATGCTTAATGTACCACGTCAGTGTGTGATCTTGCAATGCACTTACCAATGTTGCCTTCTTTATGTTGTCATCCATGACTCCTTACGCTTCCCATACAGCCTTTACCACAAACAAAAATTGGTCCAGGTCTTCGTTCCCTCCTCCTTTGAACACAAAAAACTTTATTCCGCTCACCATATTGAACTGTGGTGGTGGCGGAGATGGTGTGGGCAGATATGGGGGTGAAGATGGAAAAATTGGTGGTGGTGTAGGTGAAGGTGGTAGGCACGGAATTCGTTGCCTTATCAGACTGATCGCACTTCTTGGTGAAACTTTCACGAGCTCTTCCTCATTTTCTCACCGAGGCGAAATGAAGGGGCTAGTTTCTATCTCTAGGCTACCTTAGTTTCTATAGATCCTCCCACATCATGTAGCCCCAAACATCAATTTATTCACATAACCCGCTTTTCACATAGTAGCATTTTAATCCAATTGTTCAAAGATTTAACATACTTACCTCATGGTCCTTTGAGGAAGTGTCATTTCGCCTCATTGTAACTATGAAGTATCTACCATGAACTTGGTGATAAACCCTCCTATAACTCGATCGCGCCAATGGTCCACACCACGTGCAATCTTATATTCCGATGCTTCTAGTCTAAAAACCAACTTTGGAGTCCACACAATAGGTTTGTCGAGCCTACACCTTCCTTGACTGTCTGCTAGCTTCACGATCCACTCATACAACTCAGAGGGGAAGGATGCAAAGGAAAATTTGTGGATTTCCGTACATAAGTAGCACGCTAACCATTGTTCCTTCGATACTTGTGGATTCCTATTTTCCTACACCGCAAACTCGTGAATTTTTCTATCTAGCCACTCTTCAATTTCTTTATTTGTCGAATTCTAGTGACACGACATCAAACATCCCTTATGAAGATCCTGGTCCTGACAATGGAACCATTTGTTGGCTTCTTGGGGCCTAACCTAGGTTTAGAGGTGATATAACCAAAAAAATCTCAGTACTACTAGCCCTTTCGGAAATAGTCCGCAAAGCAAAGACTGAGGTCTCACCTGAAGTAGTATGGGAGGGTGTTAGAACCAGGTTTCGCACCCTGGAGATGTCTGATGAGTTTCAAGTGGTCCATGGTTTGACCTTGCATATGCGTCGCTATGCACACTTACCCTTACCTCGCAGCCTGAGATACTGCCTTTGCGCAGCCCTACTCGGGGGCTGAACATTGTTATTACCCAAGCCTTTACTAGTATTCTCCTATTAGTTAACTAACTTAGATTACTTGCATGTGTAAAGTATACTTAGCAAACTAAATCACTCATATAGGTGCGTGCCGTAAATAAATAATACATTTGCAATTTATATCAAACATGCAACCCAAGAATAGATACGCAGAATTAAGATAAAACTTCTCTTTATTATTCTCTTCCTTGGTTACAGACTCGACTCTACCTTGCGCACTCAGCTGTAGAGCCTTCTCCTACCCCATGACACAAGACACGCTTAGGTTCTTGCTCTGTGATTCTACTTCGCTTCAACCTTTCCATCTATTACTTCGCTATATTTTACACTTAGAGCCTTGCTCTATTTATACAATCCCATGGTCCTCGGACCATGGGTAGGCCGACACTACATTACAAGACTAGGGAAAATAACCCTATGACTCTATTATACATCTCGTGCTCCGCGCTATAATTCGCGGAGTCTTTACAATAAAATTTGGGCTTTGAGTCCCAAAACATGCCTTGATGGGATTCCATGCCCAACATCTATATATATATATATATATATGCATGTCATTGTCAACAATGTATCAAGTTGTGTTATAAAGCTCCAATAAGTAGTATATGTTTCATGATTTTCATGGTTTTTAGTAGTTTTTTATTGTAAATATTTCATCGATTTGTGTTATAAAGCTCCATAGGTAGTATGTTTTGATGGTCATAAGTGTCATCGAACACCGAGGACGATGTTCCCCCAAGGGGGAGGGGTTTGTAACAACCTTTGGTTGATTTTCCATGTAAATAAAATAAGACTAAGGTCATGGGACATGTATTCCAAGATGAATGGTGGGTAAACATTAAGTGGGCATCACTTGTGGCTTATTAATGGTTATGGAAATGGTAAAAGGAAATGGCAAAGGAAAAGGGGCAATAAATGGCATTTGATTAAGGAAATAAAGGAAAATAGGAGAAAAGGAAGATGAAAAGACACAAATATGCATGCAGGGGAAATTTGAGAGGAAATTAAGGAAAATGAAGAAAAAGGGAAGGAAGAGACTTGACATCAATGACAAAAGACATCAGACAAACAATTCACATATTTTGACAATTTTTGGCTCAAATCTTGTTCATTCTAGCTCTCTTAGACTCTTGCACATTTAGAGAATTCTTGGAGCATCCTAGCATTCACTTGGACTTGGAGAGAAGAAATTAAAGGACATGAAAAGTAATATTGAGGAGTGAGATAAGGTTGGATCAATAACTACAACTGGATTTCATTGCATGTAATAGGTTGCATGTGTAATTTCCTTGCTGAGATTTGGATGCAAGGTACATGCATGTGGTTCTTTGGTCATTTCATTGTCATTGGCATGATATTTTCTTGGATTGACAGTGGTTTCATCCTTGCCTTTCCATTTCCTGGATAGATATGATGTATTGGGTTCTCTCTTTGATTAGCTTTGAATAGCTTACAAACTTGGATCCTGGTTGAGGTGTTCTTGGGAAAATTCCCAACGGTCAAGAGTGGAGATGGGATTTCTCTTGGAACTCTTGATGGATGGGTGGAGTTAGGAAAATTCCTCTAGAGTTAGTTAAGGAATTTAAAGGCATCCAAGCTTGTTTTGATGTTAGTGATTTTTGAACCAGCTTAGGTGAAATCAATGTGGTTGAGGGTTGAGGTGGTTTGGCCTTTAGAAGCGCTGGTTGGTTCTATTTTGGTTTAACCCATATGATCCCACATTCATGCTTTCTATATGGCACGAGGGTGATTTGATGAAAAAAGAGATTTGGTTTAGCCTAATCAATGGTCAGGTGGTACGTGGAAGTCTATGAATTGGTTGGCTTTTGAATATTAATATAAGTTATTTTTTATATGATCGATGAACACTAGTACTAGTTATTATTTTGATCTTATGAATGGTTTGTAACAGATTCTATGCTGGTTATATGATGGTTATGCTTTAATATTCGCTTGGAATCACTTCAAATTGAATTTTCAAACAAAATTTATGCAATTAAAACAACAAATACACACCTTTTTCTCTCTTTTAGGAGATCAATCTGGAAATGGTTGTAACTCTATAGTTTTGGCTCTCCAAAGTCTAAAATTTTGTCATGTGGTATCTCTATGATTCTTCTTTCCAACACCACAAGTTAGACGAAAATTGGATTCTTCAAGGTAACGTTATGCCAAATCTCCCATGATGACTTGATTATCAACTAGTTCAATAGAGTGAAATTGTATTAAGTTCCGCGTGTCCCTTTTTCAACCTTCGGCCCTGAAAATCATAAAACAAAACTAAAAAAGGTTGGTGGAGGTGGCTGGTTGGTAAAGTCAAACTCATAAAGACTGTGAGATCTTGTGCTCAAGCCTGAGCGAGGGCGTTGACTAGTCGTGGGGATACTTGCTTGGGCCAAGCCCGCTCACCTTTTGGTATGTGGATGAAGCTCGCCTAGTTGGAGCGATAGAATAGGGTTTCAGAATGGTGCAGGTATTCCTTTCTAATGGAGGGTGCAAGAGGAGGGAGCTCGACTCCCTCCTACAAAGAAGCAGCAGCTGGTAGAGGCAAAACACCGAAAATCAGCAGCAAAAGTTTTATGGATGGTAGGAACAAATATAAGGAAAAGGAAACAAAAGAGAACAAGACCAAGGAAAATAGTAGCACAAAGGACACGAAGGAAGAAGACAAAAGTCAGGGTGCAAGAGACAAAAAACAAAAGGGACCCTGCAAACCTAAAGAAGAAATCACTCCTCGAATAATATTAAATGGTCCTACTCTACAGGCACATAGGGAACACATGGGAACCTACGCCATTATCTGTAAATTCATGGGACTCTGGCCCACTGAAAAATCTTTGCAAAGGTGGATCAAGTATCACTGGAAACTGAAAGGAAGCATTGACCTACATCTTGGGTCAAAAGGATTCTTCACACTAGTGTTCTCAAACATCTAAGACAAAGACAGAATATTTGAAGGAGGACCCTACTTTTATGCAGCAACTGGTCTTTATATGAGGCCTTGGAAGATGAACTTTGTTCCAGAGCGGGAAACCTTCACTTCAGTCCTTGTTTGGGTAAGGCTCTATTCTCTACCTTTGGATTATTGGCAAGAAAAATTGCTAACTTCCATTGGCAACAAATTAGGATGTTTCATCAAAACTTCTGAAGCCACAAGAAGGGGTAAATATACCTCCTTTGCTAGAATATGTGTGGAAATGGATCTATCAAGTGCTCTTCTGGAGGAAGTAATCTTGGAAGTTTTTGATGAAGAATGGGTGTAGGCAGTGGACTACGAGCATATCCCATTCAGATGCCATAGATGCCATGAGCATGGACATTTGTTCAGAGAATGCCCTCTTGGTAAAACAGAGAATAAAAGAAAACCTGATACCTTGAAGGAGATTGATAGCTTTCAAAAAGTGACAAGTAAAGGGAAAGTGGGAAAAAAAGGGCCAAAGCAACAACACAACAAGGTGTAGAAGAAAACTCAGAGCAAGTTTCAAGTGTTGGAAGAGAATGAAGAAATCACGAGAGAAAACCAATCTCAGACGACAGGTCCTAATGAAGAAGAAAAGGAAGAGGACAACAAACATTCTCAAGATACTGGTTATCCAAAAGATCCAATGACGATTGAAACAGAAATGGAAATACTGGATAAGGAGAACCTAGCTCTAGAAGGATTCTTGATGCAAGGAACCAAGGAAGGAATAGATTCTCTGCCTCAAGAAGAATGCAACAGAATACAACAGTTTTTTTTTATGGAAGGCTCAGGAAAAAGGAATGGAAAAAGGCAAAAACATTCACAAGCAAGAGCACCGAGGTGTGAAAACTATGAAAGCCACTCCAGGATTAGTGACTAGAAATCTAGGAAAGAAGAGGGGCAGAAAAAAGAAAAATGAGCTCCTGATGGAGTGTGGAAAGCTAATGATAGGTTCAAGTAAGATGAAAGACTTAACAAGTTACTCCTTTACAAATCTTTAATTATGAATTTCATATCTTGGAACATCAGAGGTTTAGGTAGTAAAAGAAAGCAAAGAATGCTAAGTAACAGAATGAAACTAGCAATGCCATACATTATCTTCATTCAAGAAACAAAATGCTCTATTCATAAATTAAAACAAATCCAGAGAAAATGGCTTGACATATTTGAGTTTTTAGAAGTTGAAACAAAGAACATAGTGGGAGGTATCCTAACTCTATGGAACCCATTAAAAGTTAGCATAATAGATGCGGAGGCATCTAGAAATTACCTTTCAATAAATTTTCAACCAGTTGGGCTATCAGTTACCTTCCTGGTCACTAACATTTATGGGCCTCAAAGAATAGATGAAAAACTCAGGTTTCTTGAATCCTTGGTTGATCTTAGAAGTAGGCATGACGAAATTCCTTGGATCATGGGAGGAGATTTTAACATGATTAAATCTCTTTCGAAAAAAAAAGGTGGTACCAGACTGCTAAGTAAAGATTCAATACCATTCCACAGAGGAGATGAAACTAGTTGACTCTGAAACACACAATGGTCGTTTCACTTGGAATAATAAAAAAGGAGGGGAGGCATAGGTCACCTCCATATTAGACAGATTTTTGTTATTAGAGGAGCTTATGTTCACAAACAAAGAAATTACTGCTAGTGTTCTCCCCTTTGGTGGCTCGGAGCATTGACCGATTCAATTAGAAATCAAGGGGATTGATTCTCCCAGGAATAGACCCTTCAGATTCGAGAAAATGTGGCTCTCCCATCCAAATTTCATCAGCAATATAGAAAAATGGTGGTCCAAAGATTTGCATACAGATGGCACTATAATGTTCCTCCTTCATAAAAGACTCAAGAACATAAAACTCAAGCTCAAAGAATGGAACAAGAAGGAGTTTGGCAACATTTTTGTGGATTAAAAATTAGTGGAAATCAAACTCCAAGAACTCTATCAAGCACTGATCACGGATGGCTTTGATAAAGTCAAAAGTGAACAAGCTGATAAATACCATCATGAATGGGAAACATTATGTAAACAAGAGGAAATATTTTGGAAACAAAAGTATCGAGTTTAGTGGCTCAAAGAAGGTGAACATAACACTAGATTTTTCCATAGATCCACCATAGCCAATAGAGCTCACAATAGAATCTCTTTGATACTGAATGAAAATGGAGAACTTCAGACCTCTCATAAAGGTATCGAAATAGTGTTGGTGCAGCATTTCAGAGGCATCACTGAGGAAAATAATCTAAACAAAGAGCAATTATCAAGGAAATTACAAAAAATATCCCTAAGATGGTGTCTGGAGAGGACAATTTTAACCTGAATAAACCAGTAACTGAAGATGAGGTAAGTGAAGTTATTAAAGACATGCAGAACAACAAAGCTCTTGGACCAGATGGCTTCAATGTAGACTTTTTTAAGGCATGCTGGAACATTGTCAAACGAGATATCGTGAATGTGGTAGAGCATTCCAAAAGAAACAAGACTATTCTGAAAGCCCTCAATACCTCCTTCATCTCCCTGATTCCCAAACAAGATTCAGCCCTGACTGCTGATAAGTTTAGACCCATTGCTTTATGCAATGTGGTTTACAAAATTATATCGAAGGCGCTGGCCAGTAGACTCAAACCGGTATTCCCTTCTCTAATTTCAAGGGAATAATAAGGTTATGTGGAAGGTATACAGATCCTAAACAACAATATTCAAGCTCATGAAGTAGTTCATATGCTTACCAGTAAGAAATAGGCTGGTATGATCATGCAATTAGACATTGCCAAAGCATATGACAAGGTGAACTGGATCTATGTCAAGAAGGTCATTTTTGCATTTGGGTTCGATCACAACTCGATCAGATGGGTTATGGCTGTGGTTACTTCCTCCAGCTTTTCAATTTTAGTGAATGGTTCACCCTCAGGTATCTTCACTCCTTCTGGAGGTCTAAGGCAGGGAGACCCTCTCTCTCCCTTTCTCTTCATCATCATGATGGAAGGTTTGGGCAAGTCCATTAAACGAGCCAAGGTTGAGGGAATAATTAAGGGCCTTCGGTTAACGAAGAATGGTCAATTAGTGAATCACCAACAATTTTTGGACGACACTATGCTGCAAGGTATTCCTACAGTTAAAGAAGACTTAGCTTACAAAAAAATTCTATTTAACTTTGCCTTGGCGTCAGGTATGGAAGTCAATCCCTCCAAATCTAAAATATTTTTCTTTAATACTAACATTGCCATTCAAAGAAATATCTCCAGAATTTTGGGATTCCAGAGGGATTCCCTTCCTTCAAAATATTTGGGAATTCCTCTCACAGCTAGGTCGCTACATAAAAGTATTTGGGAACCGGTGCTCAACAAGATGCAAGACAAAGTTAAAAAATGGACTATCAGATCATTGAACCTTGCTGGTAGGTTGATCTAGTCAAGGTCAAGCCCTCCCAGCGCCCAAAGGAGTGTTGCAGCAATTCAACAATATTCAGAGAGATTTCCTTTGGGGAAAAGAGGAAACCAAGAAGAAATGGGCTCTGGTTTCTTGGGAAGAAATCTGCAAACCCAAGAGTCATGGGGGCCGAGGCTTAAATGATCCAGAGATTCTAAGTTTTGGGAGCCAAGCTCTGGTGGAGATGGGTTAAGGAACCTGAAGCTAAATGGGCCATGACCTGGAAAGAAAAATATGCAAGCTCCTGGAAAAAAAAAGATCTTATAAGAATGTCGGGGAACATAAAAGGATCCTACATCCGGAATAAAGCCTGGGATAACAGAAGCCTAGTTCAAGACAACAGTTTCTGGGAGATCAAAGAAGGAGATCTAGCTCTCTTCTCGGAAGATAAATCTCGACAAGAACCAATCTTATTAAAAGAGGATTTCATGTGCCTCAAGCAAGAAACTGACTCCCAAGGATTAACCAAAGTTAAAGATTTCTGGACTCTTCCTCATGATACTGGTAAATGGAGAAACTGGAGAATCATAGACTACAGAGATGAGAGTCCTATAAAAACAAAAACAGAGGCACTAATGGGCATTTTAAAACAAAGGAAAATCTTGGTATCAGAGGTACAGGATCAGTTAAGATGGGGCCTCAATAAAGAAGGCACCTTTAATCTTAGGGAAGCAAAGAGGATAATCTTGAATCTTGATTCTTGCATTCCGAACAATTCCTAGCAACAACTTTGGAGCCAACAAGGATGGATGAAGGTCAAGCTATTCATGTCGTTAGTCCATCACAAGAAAATCTTAACTTGGGACAATATTAGAAAAATGGGAATTATTGGGCCCTCTAGATGTCAGCTATGTGAAGCCCAAGAGGAAACAATGGAACACATTCTCAACAGCTGCACATTCACCACCTGGTTGTGGGATTCCTTTGCCACAATTTTCCAACAGACAGACAGAGATAAAGACAGTGTTATTAACACCCTAAACAAGTGGAGAAGAAACTTCTCAAAAAATGAGATCCTTAATTTAACCTGGGCCTTCACGCCAAGCTTCATTATCTAGAATGCCTGGAAAGAAAGGAATAAAAGAATTTTCAAGGGTGAACAAACTACCCCTCTTCATCTGTTGGGCTTGATCCTGAAGCAAATTAAGGAGACAGTTAGCACCACTATCCACAATTTTCTGAAGAATCGTCCTACTAATTATGAGTTGAAAACTCTCATACAACTGGGTTTACATGAGCTCATTCCCCAAGATCAGTTTAGAAAGGCAAAAGATATGGATACCGAGAAGAACTTCTGGCATCCTCCACTAAAAGGTTACCTAAAATGTAATATTTATGGTGCTTCAAAAGGAAACCCTAGAACAACAGGTTATGGAGGTGTTTTAAGAGATGAAGATGGAAACATCATCTTTGTTTTCCATTGCCATTTAGGGATAACCACCAACAATATGGCTGAATTAATGGCTTTGGAACATTATTTAGAGCTTCTGAAACTGACATATTGTTCCAATGTCAATGTTGAAGCAGATTCAGAGATCTCTATCAATGCGGTCAAGAGAATCAATTGTGGAACAACGCCAGAGAAGGTCTCGAAACACTGGAGACTAATTCAAGTGCATCAGAGAATTCAAAATCATCTTCTGAGTATTCGAACTGTAAGTTTTAATCATGTTTGAAGAAAAGCCAATAAGCTCGCGGATACTCTGGCCAATCAAGGTGTGAAAAATTCAAAGTACAGAACTGAGCTGATGTGGCAGGAGATACCTCAGAGCAGTTTCAAAGCTCTCTGCAATGAACAAGCGGTAGTGGACATAGAGATTTTCAATTACTGGGAAAGAGTAAATAGTTCAGAATGAAGGTTTCTAGGCACGTTCATTTGCGGTACTTCAGTTGGTTCCTGGATGAAGGGCATGCTCAAACCGGTCACTCTTCACTAGGGAGTGAGTTGTCCTATCTCCTTACTTCTTCGATTTGCAGCACTGAGTCCTTTTCTCTGTAATATCCCTCCCTTAATAATAAATAATAAATAATAATAACTAATAAAAATAAATACAAAAATAATAATTAATAATAAAAAGAATGAATAATAATAAATAATAAACAATAAAGAATAATAAATAAATCACTTGATAATAAATAATAAAGAATAATAAATGATAAATGATATTAATAACCATATTTAAGAAATAAAATCAAAGGAAAGTAGAGAAAAGAAGCATGCAGACACATGGAGGGTGTGCATGTGGGACACATGGAGGGTGTGCATGTGGTTCCCTTCCAAGGCTTTGTTCTATTTAAGGAATGGTGAGGAGGATGGAGGGGGTCTTGTTCGATCATTCGGAGGTTCTATCTTCATTCTCTTGGGAGAATACTAAGACTTAGGAATACTGGCAGTAGTCGTTGATTGAGGGCTCGGGGGTGGCCAGTTGTAGCAGAATCCTGCACAATTGAGCCTACGTTTGGGAGGAGAGTCGTCCCCAAAACCCTGTTGCGGTAAGCCTATTTCTACCACAAGTAAGCTCAGGTAAGCGTTTAAATTTAATGTTAATAAGTTAATTAGATATTTTTATTTTGGGCTGTTACATAATTCAACACCAGATCCAGATCGATTTTCTTACAAAAGGATGGCATTAGTCATTAAAGAAAAAATCGATACCAGACCCAAATTAATCTACTATTGACAAGAAACATTAGTGCCTACTTCAATCCTCTAACAACCATTTGACCCATCACACTCATTTGTAAATATTCAGAATAGTAGATAGTATTTCCATACCATGACATAATCATAAAACATCTAGGTTAACAACCATTGCATCATAAAAATTTAGACTATCATAAGTCGTACATGAAACTGATGCATCGAAACAATATGTAAATTCAAAGAATTTCACACAAGAAAATAGAGCAAGTTATCTTTCCATTGATTTATATTTTCATTAATAAAAGATGCATTGCACCCAAAGTTACATTATTCAATCAAACAGGCTCATCGACCCTCTAGATTAACACTATGCATCGAAAAAGACCAAACCATTATCTCAATCCATAAGGAAAAAACTCATATTAAACCCATATATTAACAAAAATATTCATTAAAATAAATCTTCCTCACAGTGATGGACTCAGGGATATACTTCATACTAAAATAAAACATATATATACATCAAGCACTCAAATGACGACTCTATAACTCGACCTTTTATGTGCTCGGCTAACATTCAACATCGATAACTAGTATCCAACATCTAATGACCAACCACCAACCCTTTCTCTATCCTTCAAGTCCCTTCTTGTCCTCATATGGAAATCTCTCAAACCCTCTCAATCTCTTTCTTAATCACTCTAGTTGTCCTGAAAGTCATTGAGATATTTTCTCATTTCCTTTAATCTATCCCATGCATATTCTTGTTCTTTTAAAATAACCTTCCCACCAATAGTATCCACTCTGCCCATTCTCCTCCTTCTATAAAATATATCCATCTACCTACTCAGCACCATCTCCTCAATTGTCTCCACCCTCTATAAAATCCTAACCTCCAATATTCCTCCGCACTCGCCTTCCATCCTCAGGAGCCGCTGTCATCCTCCTGTACAACATCCATCTACACTGTGCTCTCACTACTATAACATTCCTATGACACTCTCCACCTAAAACTTACATGCTCCTTATCCCTAATACATCATCTTACACTTCTAAAATTTTGCACAACATTTTCGGGCTCGAACAAGCAGCACAAATAAATCAAAGAGTCATATATTAACTTGTTTTTTCTTCAAATATTCAATGATGTTGTAATCCATGTCACACAATAAAATATCATCTTTGGATGATTTTTCCAAGGAGGTTGGTCAAGAATAATTTTCACCTACCTTAGGTGTGTTGGAATTACTTTTAACATTTATTGACATACACTTTGAGTTCTAACCAATTGAAGATTGTAAAGTCAAATTCTAAGCGGGATCCTTTGGGGTAGTATTCTTCTAAAAAATGTCTTCCTCTTCTTCTTCTTCTTCTAAAGTATGTTGAACCATTGGTACCATTTTCCTAAAATTGTAGGTCGAAGTTGGGTTTACAAGAGGAGGTTCTCCGACCGGAGCTTCACCAATTAGATGGTATTGGAAAATCAACGTGTTTGTAGATTAAAATTGATTCTCCTTACTTGGTAATTACTTTTGATATATGTTGGTCTTTTATTACTAATTTTTTCTTCTTCATCAAGAAATTACCAAAACTTGAATATCACAAAGACACAAAGAATCCAAGATATAGGCTCCAAGCCAAGGAAAAACCCTACAATTCAAGAAAACCAAAATAATCCTCCTCTTATAGTCAAATCAAAATGAGACCTCTAAGAGCCAAATACTAAGACCTCCTCCAAGTACCAAGTCATCCCTCCAAAAATATTCCTTAAATAGATCAAAGTTTACGAAGTCAAAGATGCTCAAACTTTGCAAATTATGCTTCAACTTAAAATCTTGATCCTCTACTTTAGTCCTACAATTTAGACCTGCAATCCTCGGCCCAAAAACTTTCACAAAAACTCTATCATAGTCGCATGTGTGAGCAAGACATTCCAAAAATTCAGATCTTCTTCTTCTACCTCTCATTTTCTCTTTCTTTCTTATCTTTCGCTCCTCTTTCTTCCTTTCTTGGTGCCGATCGAATACTTGAATGTATGTTCCAAATAGGTTGATGTATCTTCCAATATACACTCTTCTAAAGGGGTAAAATAGGCCTCCCTTAGACCGACTTTCTCTGGTAGGGTTTACTTGGTCTTGGGAGACAAAATTGACTTTCTAGTATAAAACATATTTTTTCTTTCTTGGTACAAAATGCCCAAATGGGTCTTTTATGTAAGAAAAAGACTATTTTGAATCATTAAACCCTACGAGCATGAAGGAATTGTTTGACCTATACTTAAGCATGAAATCCATGCTTAAATAAAATTATTTTTCATCTTTTACATGAAATAAAATTGATACTAGTACAAAGATAATAATGAAGACTGAACCTAGTTACTTTTCCAACACTCCCTCTTAACTAGGGAAGTATTCATAATGACTTGACAACTCTCTCTCAAGTTGAAATATTTACATAACAAGGTATATATATTGATCAGATTCAATAATGACAATATCATCATAGTCAACATTGTTACATTACCAAGTCCCATGATAGGTGCACTTTATCTCCCTGCAAGATCGTAGCACAATGCTGGGAGGCATTCCATGTGAAACCACACTACCTCACTAAGGTACATACTCCACCTAGGATACCCATATCATGTCCTCCACCAAACCATTTACCTCAAGGAAATGTTTATCCATCAGACCATTCTTTATCCAAGTCCATGAACTTGACTTAGGATCTCTATCCTAATCCATGATATTACATGGCTCAAGGAGAACCATGATATAAATCTTAATCCATCTGTTGGATACCTATACCAATAGGTTTCATATTTCATGATTGGCAAATTCAAGTGCCAAATATGCTCTGCTTTGCTGCTACAAAGATCCCATATTTGCAAGGAAAGACAAGGTGTGTACATGCCTTCATACCTATTAAAGTTTTTTTGGATGACCCAATAGTCTAATCTGGATCATGCCATGTTTTCAATTTTTGTTGTAGAATAGAGCAAGAAATCTGTCCAAACTGTTTAAACTTGGCAGATCAGTAGTTAGGCAGAGAAACTAAGGTTCCCAACTGCTTAATCTAGGGCCTTGGAAGAAATAAGGGTAGTGCTAGATAGGAAATCAAAGCAAAAAAGCCAAGGGTAAAGAAAAGGCACATCAAGGGTCTGCAAGTCCAAATGCGCCCTCCAAGAAGAAACAAAAAATGCTAGGCAAAATAGTTGGGTAGGTAGATGGGGTTGCAGAAGTGGTGTTCCTTCCAAGCTGAAATTTGCAAACCAGAAACAAGGAAAACAACACAATGGAGCATGTCTAACTTCCCTTTTTCCCTTTGTTTATCACTCACTACTAACCTCCCTTCACAAGATATGTTTGTAAGAAATATTCAAGGTTGTATAGTGGTTCTCATAGGCCTTCATAAGCCACATTTCTTGTGTAAAGTTCTTTTCATTTTGATCTACTCTTTAAACTAAGTTGTTTCCAAGAAAACTTAGTAATACCAATCTTCATTCACCATCTCCCTCCATATTAACCCCTGACTTGTATTATTTAACTCCCTATGTCACCATCTCCCTACTATTATGAACACCATGGTGTATAAACCCCAAGCAATGTACAAATACCCCCTCCTTGGCATTATAGCCATATGGTTCACTACTAGGGAATTGGATTAACATCTGGTTAAGCTCAAAAACCCAAGCCCAACCTCTTATCTCCATCAAAACTCATCTGCCTAGCCAACTCTCCATTTTTTGACTAAAAACCCTTGAAAAAACATCTTTTGCACCTCTATACCTACTTAAAAGACAAAAATGTGTTAAAAACCCACTTAGCCCGCTTTATCCTAAGTATGGGTCTAATTTGTGCGTTCATGCACAAACTTCATACAAACCCTCTTTGTCTAAAGTTTTGGAAATAACCCGCGATTTTGAAAAAAAATTCGTTAAAAACCCTTGGTTTTACCCCTTTTTCCAAAGTTTCGGTGATATTTAATTTATCAAATGAATACGTCGAAAAACCATTGAAATTTATCAAAAACCCAAAGGGTCCCACTAGGCGCAATTACCAACGAAAATTAATTTTTAAAACCCCGCCCGTTGACCATATCTTTCATGCAGCTTGCTGGCCTGATAGTCGTCCGATCAAGCTCTTCCAGATCGACGGTCATCTTGGATTTCAGAGGGGCCCCGACATCCGACAGATATCGTCTGATATCTGTCAGACGATGATGTCACGTGAATCCACGCGTCACCCCCACGTTCCATCGGAGCCCCCTCTGACAGATTCCTTGCCGTATAGGAGGGGGCCCGATATGATGCCATCTGTCCGCCTATGTCAGCGTCCTTTTGTCGTTTATGTCAGCGCCACGACCACGCGCCCTGTCAACCATTCGTCCACCTGGCCGCCAGCTCACCGCCCCTGTGGACCGGTCTTAGGCCGCCACGTCACCGGATGACGTCCTGCTGGCGTCATCCAACCCGGACCCACTTGCTAACGTCATTCATAAAAAGGCGCCAATGACCCAAAAACTATATTTTGTCGAAATTCTCGTGTTTTTTCACTTTTTCGCAAAAAACGTCGTTGTGCCTCTGCATGCATTTTTAGGATGAAAACTCTACCAATTGGCTTGAAGGGCCAGCAGATCATCAGCTCGCCTACCCACCAGCTATTCCGACCCGGGCTGTCCATTTAAACAGGTATTTGTCCATAAAAACCTCTCTGCAACCTGGTTTTTTCTGTGAATACTAAGAACACCTAAAAACACAGAAAAACGCTTGAATTCACCATAAAACTACTAAAACCCAGCTCCCTCTTGGGAAATTGACGGTCGAATTTCACCAGCCGAGCCATTCAGACGACCATTTTCAGTGAAAAACCCTTCTCCGTTCGCGCAGTCGTGAACCGGAAGCCATAACCTGCTTTCAATTATCAATAAAGGTCTACCAAACATTGTAAATTGCTTCCTCAAGGAGCCAAACAGTATTCCAATTGCTGTGGACTTACCCTGATACCCTGCATTCCTCAAATTTTCCTTTCACAGGCAGTGCTTTTCTTATTTATCAAGCAGTATCCAAACAAACATGGAGACTACAGCGGCACTAGTAGCCCTCAATGTTGCTCCCCTAAATGCCCCCCAGAGAGAGCTGGAGTGGCAGGATTTGGCAGCCCTAGACTACCAAATCTCTGAGGACTCCTTATCAAAATGCAAGTTCCACATTCATCTATTAAACGAGCTCAAAGCCAAACATAAGGATGGGACAGACATTCTAGGCATTTGGGAGTCCTCTCTCCCAATTTTCAAGCTCCCTCAGGTCAACCAGTTCCCTGACCTGATTCACCTATGTGTTGTCTGCTATGACCCCATGCAGAGAGTTGTGCTTGACCCTACAGGTGCAGTAGTATTCTACATAACCCCTGAGGCCATCAGGGAAATGCTGCAGTTCAAGACCCAGAAGAAATTGGTCCCCTTGTCTCTACTGGACTTGATCAACGAAGGAGCCAAGATATTAACAGAAGCACAGATCCTGAAGCTAAATCAACTATTCATTACAAACTCTGACACAGTGCTGCACCCTCCCATTTTTTATGGCTACCTCAATCAACTGGGTGTAGACCTGGCATACATGATTAGCTCAGTTTTGGGGTACAAGTCACTAGAGTTTATTGAGGAAACTGTACTAGTGATGATGACAATGTTTTCCCCTAGCAAGACTCCTATCTGTTATGATTATGCTACATACATTTCAGACAAGATGCATGAGCAATTTTTGAACTTGTCCAGAGAGAAGGTGTTCAGATACACCTCCTACATTTACCACCTCATCCTGTACTACCAGCATGAGAAGTTATCCTTTGAGATCAAGAGAACTGATGCTGAGGATTCTGCAGTTATCCAAGGCATACAGCATAGGGGATTGGTACTTTTACCAACACTATACTGTAATCAGAATATATGGGTGTGAGTTGCGCCCATATAGATTGCCCAAGTATGTGCCTATGAGACTGTTTGACTTAGAATATTTCAGGCAATTTGGCAATGGCGATATGGTGCACTTTGCAGGCAGGGGTAAGAAGGCACAGCTAAAAGTAAGAAATCAATTGGGCCACTTTGTCTTAAACAAAAGGGAAGGCTGGAAAGAGGCTGACAGGAAACTAGAAGGCCTTGGCCTAAAAAAAAGCTTCCTTTGGAAGCCTTATGACCCTAACATGTCCATATCGTTAAGAAGGAAAAAATACAAGCTCTCCAGCTATGAACATGTGAGCATGCCCTATATTGAAAGACATGCCAATCAACCAAAATGGAGAAGGAACACATTAGAAGAGCCAATTACTCAAGAAGAATTAGTTGAAAGGGCCAGGAGGCATTTATTGAAAATGGCTGACTTGGAATCTCCTTCACAGGTGCTGACTCTGCCAAAGCCTCAAACAGGAGCAGTGGCCTCATCATCTGCAGCACCTCAAGAGGCAAAACAAACCACAGACCAAGCCCACAGCAAGGGCAATGAGAAAGAGATGGAAGGGCCAAAAGCACAACAGGATCAAGTGGAGCCACCCCAACAGGAACAACAGCCCAAGGACCAAGAGGTGCAGGGGGAGCAATCAGCAGAGGCCCCAATGGCCACCCAGCAACAGACAACACCAATGGCACCTCCAAGGCAGGATTCAAGGGTTGACTCCTCCATCCTCCAAACCCCTCAAAGGGAGGACGTAAGCAGAAAAAGAGAAAGGGAAACTCCCCTTACTACATCACCCAAGAAGAGGCAAAGACTGAATCCCTTCTCTGAGGAAGAAATGCCAATCATGGAAGCATCAGCCAGCTCCTTTCAACAGGAGCAAGACAGGGCAGCGTTAGGAGAAGTGAGCTCCTCAGGACAGGGGGCTTCCTAGCCCATTGGATCCATCAGGGAAGTTACTCTCACATGAGAAATATGCTAAGAGAGTAAACAATTTTGCAGCAACTCAGATTTCAGAGGCAGCCAGTGCATCAACAGAAGCAGGACCAGTAACAGGGCAGATCCTCTTTAATAGAGTAGAAAATTTATTTTTTATTAGGAGTGAAATTACACATTTATTTGATGAGCCCCCTCATTTTTATAAATATACAGAGGCTGATGAGACCATGGGGTCAATTTTGAAACATCAGTTGCCTTCATCAGAGGTATGGGAAGAGTTGATACGATTACTGTTAAACCAAAGTCAGTAATTTTGATTTTGCCTTTTGGAAATATTTTGAATCTCATACACAGCATGACAAAGACACATCAACAGGTACGCAGAAAGAGGCTGAGCCAACTCAACACAGCTATTTGGCCACCACAGCAGCATCAGCAGTCACAGGTGACAGGGCCAAGAAGACACAGGAAGTTACAGCTGCACAGACACGTCACTCAGCAGTTATATCAAAACGCTCAACCGACTCCGTGAGCCACGAAGGTCAAGATTGTTCTGACAGGAGTTAAGAGCCTTTATAGTTCATTAAAGATTGCAATAACTTTTCATCTGCAATCTCTGAACGAGTTAGTTGAGATATTTTCCCTCTCAAATGACTCAATGCTTGAGATATTTTGTAATAGACTTCTATATATTCCCCCTCGCATTTGTTAGCAGGGGTTGGACATTGGATGTAAGAAATATCTTGATATCTATTCTGTTCCTCTTCTATTGTAAATCTTCAGAGAATTAATACAAAGGATGATGGGATTTCCAAAGCTCTGTGTCTCTTAATGTCTTGCTGGTGTATGGTTGAATGTTACGGGATTCCTGCGTATTTCATGGCTCAATAAGTTTTCTTGTCACTCTCTATTATATGTTTGTTATCTTTCGTATATCATTCATGTGTTCCAGGTTTTAAATATCTAATAGCAAGGAAAAAGAATAGTTTCAGGATTTAATCACAGATTACCCTGAACTCAATCTAAGCTATTATAAATGTTTTCTTCAGTTATGGTAAAGAAAGTGTAATTCTTAATTGCTACCTTTCACACTATATCAACACAGTGATCTATTGTTTCAGGAATTCAGGTATTGCTCCTGAGTAATAGGTCCCTTTCTCACATCCCAGCTCAGTAAGGAATTTTTAACTGCTCTTCACTGGTTGATTCACACTTCATCCTCACAATTTACAGTTTGTTTTATGAAATATATAATGGCCCTGTAATTCCAGCAGCACTAAACCAAGATCTCAAGGAAACAAAAGCTACAGACCCCATTGCCCAATGGATTAATTTGTCTGCAGAGAACACTTCAAAATTAGCAGAAAACATCCTCCCAACCAAACAAAAACAAACAAGCCTTTACTTCATAACTAGCCTAAAACTCCATAAAAACAGTGACAAACCTTACAGAGAGAGCCCTCTCTGATTACAGCTGGGCTAGAAGCTGTAGTCGAAAGATTGGTTAGTGGTTACCCCGGCCGTATTCCCTTGGGAGTCATAGGGAACAACCTGGGTGTTAACAGAAAGCACAATAGTATATTGACCAAGCATCATATAGAAATCATCTTCATAACATATTTAAAGGTATTTAGTTACACAATTAAAACAACCATTCATATGTGAATCATAACATTGATATCATAAACATGAAGAAGATTTATATCAGGAACAAAGACAAGTGTTTCTTTTATTATAGATAACTAAAGTACAGAAAGGAATGATTTCACATGAGTTATCCTTTCGCAGGCTCCAAGTGGAACTGTCCTCCGGATTCGTCCAGTCTCAAGCCTTGAACAAACTCCTTCCATGACTTACTCCATGATATCTCAAGTAGTAGAAAGACATCATCACATAAGGAAACATGGGTTTCCTGTAAATGGGGGAAGTGTTGGAATCACTAGGATCTTCAAACTTGGTCAGGGTTAATCTCAGCAGAGTGATCTTTCTCTCTATTATCTCCTCTTACGCCTTCCCATTGAAGCCTTTTATACTTCTCCCAAAGTAGTTTTTTAGTTGGGAATTCATTGGGAACAGTTGGGCCACGGGCACTAATAGGTAATCAACAGGTGAAACCCATGATCTCTACCTGAAATTAAGGAGATTTAATTTTTTTAAGTGTTTTAAGACATATATGCGGGTTGGGTATACACAAACCTACGTACACACACATTTAGCTCAGGGCAATGTCGCGTATAGGGAGTAAAACATTGTTTTTTAAATTTTTGGACCAGGTCTGGAAGGAGGGGTTTCCCTAGGCCATAAGTGCAGCATCACAAACATCAAGAGTGAGGTTTGGAGCTATAACAGTTGTGCACATGGTACTGTCTACATGTGGTGTGTACATGTTGTACAATGGTGCAGTGTACATGTGGCGTTGTGTATACGTTGTGCAGGTGGTGTCATGTACATGTGATGTTGTGCACACATTGTGTAGGTGGTGCTTTGTACATGTGGTATTGAGTGAATGTCGTACATGATGTCTTGCAGGCATGCGGTACTATGTATGTGCATTGTGTAGTCATGGTATCGTGACATATGCATTCATGGTGTTGCACTCTATATACATATTTGTGTTGTGTTTTATACTGGGTGTAGGTGTATGTGTCGTATGTCAGGTGTAGGTGCATGTATTGCATGGTGTTTTATGCAGTGTGTGATTGTATGTGTGTGATGCACACTATGTGTACATGCACATGGTTGAGGAGAAGGCACTGGGTGATTGACGGGTGTGGAAACCAATCCAAAGTGCGTATGGAGTATGTTAGTGCTCAAATCTGCCTTAGGCTGAAGGAAGGCGGGATTCAAGATAACATCATACCATGCTCAGCCTCGTAGCCAGCCCTACGAGGACATGAGAGGGCTCTCTCCGAGTCGATCTCGGCAAAAGACAATCAATGGGGCACGAGATGACTGAAATAAAATCTAATGTTAGGCTAGATATGAAGTACATGGGTTTGATTTGAGTTTTTAGGAGGTTTTGTGTTGGAATAGGGAAAGGAAAATCTGGGCTTGGGGATGAGGCACAATTTTTGCAGAGGTCTGATTGGGGAAAGGAAGGTGATCGTCTTTATGATTTTAAAGGGAATGAATGGGTAGATCAGACTGGTGAGGAGCTAAGGAGAGCAAGAAGATTTCAAGGACCTCACAGCTGAAATACTTCATGATTAATTTCATTAATGGATCATATTCATCTTTGAGATACCGGAACGGGAACACTCTCTTGAGCTGCCTCAAGAAACCGGGTTTAATATATGGCTCATAATGTTTCTAGTCAATCTTCTGCTTCTTATTGCATGGTTCTCCAACGTTGGGCATGCCGGTGGCCAGTGAGATAGATTTTGGTGTAAGTGTGAAGGTGACACCAGCCAAAGTAACCTGATCTCCATGTAAATGCAGTACGAATAGACGAGCCAACTCATGATGAAATTGAATAGCAGCAACCTTTTCACAAAATTCATAACATGAACGAAATTGGAAACAAGAGACGGCAAGAGGATAAGCCTGCAATTCTGTAAGGGTAGTCGGTTCTTCTCTGACATGTCTGCCTCCTCTATGAGGCCTCCGGGGTGCATGTTCTTCCATGGGAGAGTCACTTTGGGTTTCCACTTCATAATCAGATGAATGCTTAGATGCCATGATTACTATTTTTCAAACTACCTTGGAGAAAAAGGTGTTGGTGTATGAAAACTGTTTGGACTGCTCCTTTAGTGATGTGTGCAAACTCTGCCACCAAAGGGGAAACAAATGAAACAGGGATTGTTAGGAAGGGGGAATAATATCAAGGGATTAGGAATTATTGGGAGATATGTTTTTGGGAAATATGGGAGGGGGTTTAGGACTTAGGTGTGGGAATAGGGTTTAGGGTTTTTCACATTTAAAAGTTTGGGAAAGGGAATTTGGGATAGGGGTTTAGTAATTTTAGGGGATGGGGAACAATGGAGTCAAGGAACAAAGGGGATCAAGGATAAAAGAAATAATGGAAAATAGCAACCTTGATGGCAAACAAGTTTGAAACCCTAGGCAGCAACTTGTATGTAAGGTATTCAAAATGATAGGGTTTGATCATTTATTTGGAAGCTCAACACATCAACCATAACATACACCATGAACTTGAAGGTGTGAACAATGAAGGAGGAGCTCAACCTACTTGAATTTAGAAGAAAATGGCATGATTTTGGCGTTTGGAGGTCGCTATGGCAATTTTCGGTCCAGTCAACTGAGTGCGCTGCGCAGCTTACCCAACGCGCCGCGCCATCCCAGTGCACTGCGCCTATTCAGAATTACACTGGACAATTTCTTTCAGTGTGCCGCACCACCTGCTCTGTGCGCCGCGCCGAACAAACCTCCTCCAACTTCACTCAAATGGCGCACTAACTCAACCAAATCACTTTGAATGGCTTCTCTTTGATCTTGGAATGCAAAATGACAATAATCCTCATTTAATTGTCTTTATAAAGGCATGGAGACATGGATTTGATTTTTGGTTCTTCATAACCCACTTTTGTAATGTTTTGAAATTGGCACTTTTTCACAATTGATACAACTCTGTCTTTTTGTTTCCCCCTTGATTTTTGGTTAGAATGATGAATTTCTTGGCAATTTGTTGTAGGGACAGTGTATGTTTTGACCAAGGAAGACCAGGTTTGCGCCTGAAGAATTCAAGAATTGAAAAATTTTGAAAATTATTACAAAAAAAAAAAAATGTCAAAACAGAGTTTTGAAGAACAATAATGATCCATCCATATGTCAATGAAAATATTTGAAATGAGAACTTATTAAGAATCTCCCTCTTGCCTGCTGGCTTTATTGGACATCTTGAAGACACAACTTGCGAAACCCTAGACCTAGTGACTAAATTGACTCTTGCTAATCAAAAGACTATAACCGGGATGTAAGTGACTCAAAAAACTTGATTTTGATGGACAGACCTGAGCCAGCAGTGCAAAGCATGAAGGGTGATGAATGACCACACCCTTCCACCAAATTATGGCATGCCCCTAGCGAAATGCAACTGAGTGAAACGAGAAAGACACCTAAAAATGAAATGCAATAAAGAGAAATGATCTCTAATGGAGGGTTGTAAAGACCGACTCTAACACCTCTTGCATCTTATTGGCTATCCTCATTCTTCATAACTTGCTCTAGTCCTTCTACAACCTTTTGGGTTGAGTTCTCCTTTTTAGCTTCCATTTTCATCATTTGGAGCATGAACCTGCTCCTTGGCTCTATCTTTTTCTAGTACTTGATGAATTTATTGGCTCTTGTCTCTGTATTTTTCTCCCTTAGACAGCTCTGCATCCTGTAATTGTTTATGATCTTGTTGATATGCTTCCTTATTGAAGGTTCTTTTACAAGTCCACAATCTTTAATAACTATAAACACATACTCAGATAAACAATTATTTTGCAAAACTAGACACTTATCTGTCTCATTTAATAATTCAAGCATCTCTTCCATGTGTTTGTCTATGAATTCCATGAGATTCTCACCATCTTCTCCTAAGATCGACCCTTATTTAGGCTCACAAATGTGAACTGCTTCTTCATTTTCCAAAGACCTCTACTCATACTCATCTACTTTAAGTTTCTTCTCTGTTTTCATCAATACATTCATTCTATCTCTCAATTTTTTTTTACATATAATTTCTTAACAGGCCATTTGATCTTCTTCTTCAGCTTCCATCCACATATTTTTTCTTTATTCGCCCTCTCTTGTAGTAGCATATTCACCACACCAAGTGTTTTCTTTAACTTTCCAATTCTCTATCAAACTCGTCATCACTTATCTTTTTGTGGCTTCTCTCTAAACCCTCAACAAGACTACCCATGGTCATTTATTTCTCCTTCTCCATGCTCACTGTGACTTGCAAACAAGCCTCCACAAGGTATATCACCAAGATTCTCTCTTTTATACTTGATCTTTTGGTATCACAAGTTCCTTCCTCTGGAACCTCTCAAGCTTCCTTTTCTCTTTCTGGCTTCTGCACTCTACTCACCTTGCTTGAGAAAATTTCTCTTCACTCCTCTTGAGGAATTCATCTATCCTCTTCAATTTTCAAACCTTAGTTCGAACAACTTCTTTGTTGCAACTTCTCCTGATACTACCTACAACCAACAATTTCTTTGGCAATATTAGAAAAAACTGAAAGACTAGATTACCTACCAAGTCTCATCAACATTGAGATCTCCACTATATTTTTTCATTCCTGGCTTCAAAGTGATTGGACTATCAATCCTCTTGATATTCTTCTTGCCTAGCTGTAAATCTCTTCAATCTGCTCCAAATCTTTTTTCTTTGTATCCTCTCTCCATGTTCTTATTCTCGTTTCCTTGCTTGAATTCCTTCTCAAGATTTTATACCACTAAATCTCTGATACCACATGATGCAGGCCTACATATAAGCTTACAATTATGTTGGTAAGCCTTGCTTCAGATCCCTCAAGAACCCTCCATTATAGTCCTAATTTCAAAATAGATTTACTTTGATCTATACTAATCGAAGTAGTCAACATTGGTCTTTGGATCAGGTAAACACAATATTGACTTGAAAGCCATGGATCTACTAGTTCATGAATGTTTCTAAACTCTATTAAGGGTTTGACCCAAGACACTATGTTCAGCCCAAAAACATTAATTGGTCTTCAACCAGAGATAATATCAACCAATGATACCCCAAATGCGTAGATATTAATTTATAAATTAATTTGTTTACTAACATTTTAAAACATATTGATTTATAAATTAAATAACAAATGCAAATTTTCAAAGAAAAGTTATAAAAAAAATAAAAATAAATTAAATTAGAAAGAGGAAAAGGCAATTCTATTAAAAATGAGAGAAAAATATGGTAAAAAAGAATATATAATAAAGACTCAAACGAATAAATAAAGGTCAAGATTAAGCATAAATAACTACTTCACAATAAACTAAGAACCTAAAACAAATGAAAAAAAAAAAAAACAATACAGTAAAAAAGAACACAAAATAAAGAATAAAAGGAATAAATGAAGGTCAAGATTAATAAATTAAGCATTAACAACTAGTTTACACTAAATAAACTAAGAACCTAAAACAAAAGAAAAACAATAAATACAAATCATTTAAAGGAAACTACAAGACTATTAAATAATGATGGGAATATACCAATGATCCTAGATTTTATTTTGATCCTCCTCTCTATAGACTTTTGGAGAAAGGATTAAAATTTTCCCTTGCTCTAAGAAAAATCCTTGTGGAAGAGATTATTTGTTGCATTGAATATGGGATAAAGCACTTACCTGATAAAACTAAAGATATAATAAGGCAAGATTGTGCAACTAATAACACTAAAGATATCATAAGGCAAGATTGTGCAATTGTCCTTAGAAAGGTAAAGCCCCCCAAGAAAAACATTAGCAACAAAGAGTTCGATGCCATGAAGAATTTGAACAATAACGAAGACATTGTTATTCTTAAAGCCAACAAAGGTGGGGCAGTTTTTATATTAGATAAGGATGATTACTAAATAAAAGTTTTGGATCACATATGATCTGAAAAATGATCATTTATTAAAAATAATGTAGAATTGATTAACCATTAATGATTTGAATGTTAGCTCAAAGCACGGAAATCGAGGAAAACTACTTAAGAAGAAGACTTTACGACAGTTTATTAGAGACAAGATAGATGCATAACAAAAGTGAAAACAGAACAAACACAGCGACACCAAATAGCAAAGTTGATTATGGAGTTCGTCCCTAATGGACTACGTCTCTGGGTCCGCTTTCAAGATGGGCGACCGCTTTATTAGGATTGAAATAGATGAGGTCGATTACATATAGATTTGATCAGTATGAATGTGTACGTAGGCACTTCTGATCCTTGTCATCAGATATCCCTCTGAACCATATTTCCAACGCCTCTCATGGTTCCCAATTCCAACTCTGGATGCTCCTGTTACACTGAAAACAAAATTGCCTATGACCTCCAGAATCTGCAAACAAATATCAAAACCACTCTCCTCCTGATTAATGAAGGAAAACTACCTTTTAAAGGCCTGCAAATACATTAAAACCTCCTTGGTTGAATTCAGGATGAATTTGGTTTGTTTATGGATGGTTTGAAGCTCGGTCTTGTTGTTGCATGACACCTAGGCTAGTTCCTAAGGTCATCGAATTAGTTCCAACAAACAAACCTATTAAAAACCCAAAAATAAACATAGGATGTATCCAAACCCACTGGCGGTCAGGTTAACCAGGTGGAGGTTGAAATTGTTACATGTGAGCATCGGCGGTCTAACCACCAGATGCCACCTAGTGGTCTTCTCCGGCAGTTCCAGCGACGGCTTCGCTAACTAGTGAACTCCAACCTATCACATGTTAGTAGTTTTGGTGACTGTCCCCACTACTGCTAAACTCCTGTCTCTGTTCACATGCAAACTCTATGGTTAGGACCCCATGCAGTTAGGTTGCTAGCGGCTTAACGCTAACCCGATAGTTACCATACATACCTGTTCACATGTGATTGTATTTGTTGATGGTTCCGACCCAGTTTCCAGCTGATAGTTTAGGTAACTGTGGTTTGCTCCACCTCCGGCTCGTTCACATGGTTAATATGTTGGCATTATGATTCAAGTGTTGTCCTTGATGGCAAATCACTTAGAGGTATGATACAGGTGATGGAAACTCACTCAGAGGATAGATCATAGTGCAGCAGGTAAAGAGAGAGATATACGCAGGTTGACCGTGATGAAAGTGCGTATATACGCGGCTTATCTAAGCAAAAGGCGCGTACACGTACACACGCAGGTTCACAGAAGGAAAGGCGCGTACATGTCGGAAACCGTGGGTTTGGTCCGTGGTATTTGGTCCATGGTATTTGGTTCGAAATGATGACCCCAGGCATTAGGTCCAAGGTATTGGTTCTACATGGTTTGGACCATGGTATTGAGAGAAGCCTAAACCTATATAAGGAGAAGATCATTAGGCCAAGAGTGTGTTCAAGAGTAAGCAAGTGATGAACATATGATAAAGTGTGAGATCTAGATGCTGGTTATGGGTTGGTAATGCCTTGCTTGATCTGAACCAAGGAGGCACTCATGTGAAGGATGATGAACGATGGATTGGGATCTTAAGGCTTGGAATGATTATCATTATATGGTTTGATTATGGATAGACTAGATCTATTGATGCATGTTTATTGTATGAATGTTATGATCTGGATATGACTGATGTTTGGAACAGCTGCAACGTTATGAGTAAATATTTGCAGATCTGTACGCGGGATGTCTTTGGTAAAAGCGCGTATACACGCAAGTTGGGTTCGTCCAAGTAGCGTATACAATATGAAGTATGATATTTGAAGTTGCTATTGGATTTAGTTGTTGTTGTAGAGTTATGTAGTCTGTGTATTGGGTGATTCAGAGATTGATGATGTAGATTGTATTGCAATGGTGATTGTTTTATGGATCCAGTCTGAAAATGAATGAAACGTGGTCCCTGGATGATCGTAGGCCAGCACCTATGTACTGGTAAACATATTGGCCAGTACAAGAGCCAGGGGGTTGTAGCTCCCTTCCAGGAGCAGCTAGAAAACGAGTGAAGGTTGGAGCCTTCAGTAGGCCAGCGCCTACGTACTAGTAAATGGAACGGGTAGTACAAGAGCTAAGAAGGTTGTAGCCTTCTGCAGGTAGAAGCCTGCGTACTGGTAAAGGACTGCACCAGTACATTGTAAAAGAAGTTTCTTATTAAAGGAAGATAGAAACAAATTGTAGCAGATGGTTTTCACCCACATTGGGTTTCCACCTTATATCATGGTATTCATGTATGCTCTTTATGTGTGATGATCTATTATGTTTATTGTTCATATGGTTAATAATGTTCTGATGCATTCACTGAAGATGAACTAACTAAATCATAAAGGCTACTGGATGTACGCTAGTTGCTTTTAACACAGTCGCGTATATATGCGGATATCCTTAACTGAAGTAGCGTATATTAATCTATGTATGAAAATGAAAAAGCATCTGATTTCTAATACTGATTCACCCCCCCCCCCCCCTCTCAGTATTATTTCCAACAATTGGTATCAGAGCAGGTCCTTTGATAGAAGCTTGATCGCTTGAAGGAGATTCGTAGAACAATGGGAAAGAAAGTGCATCAAAAGAAGAAGACAGCTCAAAGGAACAATGACAGCCTGCTGGTGAGTGGAAGCAAGTATTCAGATCCTGTATCACCTCAGATTGAAGATGGACAAGCAAATGAAGCATCAGATAAAATCATAGATCAAGAAGATCTACCTAGCAAAAGGGAGAGTGCCCGCAAAGAAGAAATTATCAGCTTAAAAGCTCAGTTTGAATGTGCTTTCAAAGTTCGTCAAATGATGCAGGTGTTGAATGAAGAACAAGAAAATAAGATTCTCAAACTAAGGCAACAAGTGGAAGAAGAAAGAAAGTCTGAAGAAACTTTGAAGAAGCAATGTCTGGAAAAATAAGAACAACATCAGGTTGAGGTAAATATCTTGAAAAGTAAATTAGAAGAAAATGATAAACTATTGCGATTTCAAGATAGTACTAAGATTTTGGATGATATTCTTAGTAGTCAACGGTCTCCTGCTATCAAAACTGTTCTTGATTTTCATGAATCTATTGAAGGTGAGACAAGGAACTCTAATGCAAAATCTGAAATCCCCAACAAGAAGTTGAGAGGTCAATCCCATCAGCAACCAAGGAAAGAAATTCCTCAAAGAAAATATTTTGCTCCTAATTATGGAAGTGATAGACGATTATTTCCTTCGATGAATAATGTTGAATGTTATGTATGTCATAATCATGGACATGTTGCAGCTAGATGTAGAAGTAGAATGGTTCAAGACCATCACACAGAAAGATCTTCACATTCCAGGTACTTCAAAGGATATTGTTTTTCTTGCAATATGTTTGATCACAAAGTTGTTGATTGCTATAGAAGGAATAAGAAACATATAAGATGTTATGCATGTAACAAGCTTGGACACATAGCAAAGGAATGCAAGAGAAGATTTTGGGCACCATACCAAAAGGGGAAAACATCATCACAGATGAAGATATGGAAGAGAAAGGAAGTACAGCCAGAAAGAGGTAATATTGCAGAGTACACAGACATGACAGACTCAGAGGAAGCTGAAAATGTGGAACCTCTGTGTTCTAAATCTCATACGTGTGTTTCATGAAGACAAGTCGCGTATATACACGAGTTAGACGTTGCACAGTCGCGTATATGATGTTCTGAAAGAAAGCAGCAGTACAGAAGTCTGATATGGTTCAGTCACTACTTGATGATAGCATGCCATAGGTTAAGGGGGAGAGTATACTTAAATAATGCATTGTTTTCATTTTTGATGAGAAGTCTTTGGTGATGATGCTTATGTAGCTAAATGATACATCTTGCTACTTATTGTTGGTCGGTCAAAAGAATGGTATTGCAAGTTACAGGTCTGGATGCTAATGACAGATGCTTATGATCATACATGGTAGATGTTGGTCTTGATTACATTGCTGGTCTTTGTTTTATTACCCCACTATGCATGGGATGGATGATGTAATGGTTCTTGTTGTTGAGTCATGTATATGTACTTGGTTGTCATATGTAAATAATTGGTATATCCCCACTTAGTTGGATGGATGAGTTTAAAATTCCCACTTGGTTGGGAGAATGATGTATGTATAGAGTCATGTTATGCTTTTGCAGACCTTGCATGTGCTCAGGGGGAGCATGGACAGATTGGTACATCTCGGCATATGCAAAGGGGGAGCTCAACTAGAGATTTCAGCAGATACTCAGGGGGAGTATGGACAGCAGATGGAGATCAAAGAAGAGAATATCTTGGTTTGCCCTTTGCCCTTGATGTCAAAGGGGGAGAGTGACTTGGTGTGGTTGTTTCCATCAAGTCCAAAGGGGGAGATTGTTGGCATTATGATTCAAGTGTTGTCCTTGATGGAAAATCACTCAGAGGTATGATACAAGTGATGGCAACTCACTCAAAGGAGAGATCATAGTGCAGCAGGTAAAGAGAGAGATATACGCAGGTTGACCATGATGAAAGTGTGTATATATGTGGGTTATCTAAGAAAAAGGCGCGTACACGTACACACGCAGGTTCACAGAAGGAAAGGCACGTACATGTCGGAAACCATGGGTTTGGTCCGTGGTATTTGGTCCATGGTATTTGGTTCGAAATGACGACCCCAGGTATTGGGTCCAAGGTATTGGTTCTACATGGTTTTGGACCATGGTATTGAGAGAAGCCTAAACCTATATAAGGAGAAGATCATTAGGCCAAGAGTGTGTGCAAGAGTGAGCAAGTGATGAACATCTGATAAAGTGTGAGATCTAGATGTTGGTTATGGGTTGGTAATGCCTTGCTTGATCTGAACCAAGGAGGCACTCATGGAAGGATGATGAACGATGGATTGGATCTTAAGGCTTGGAATGATTATCATTATATGGTTTGATTATGGATAGACTAGATCTATTGACGCATGTTTATTGTATGAATGTTATGATCTGGATATGACTGATGTTTGGAACAGCTGCAATGTTATGAGTAAATATTTGCAGATCTGTACACGGGTTGCCTTTGGTAAAAGCGCGTATACACGCAGGTTGGGTTTGTCCAAGTAGCGTATACAATATGAAGTATGATATTTGAAGTTGCTATTGGATTTGGTTGTTGTTGTAGAGTTATGTAGTCTGTGTATTGGGTGATTCAGAGATTGATGATGCAGATTGTATTGCAATGATGATTGTTTTATGGATCCAGTCTGAAAATGAATGAAACGTGGTCCCTGGATGATCGTAGGCTGGCACCTATGTACTGGTAAACATATTGGCTAGTACAAGAGCCAGGGGGTTGTAGCTCCCTTCCAGGAGCAGCTAGAAAACGAGTGAAGGTTGGAGCCTTCAGTAGGCGAGCGCCTACGTACTAGTAAATGGAACGGCTAGTACAAGAGCTAAGAAGGTTGTAGCCTTCTACAGGTATAAGCCTACGTACTGGTAAAGGACTACACCAGTACATTGTAAAAGAAGTTTCTTATTAAAGGAAGATAGAAACAAATTGTAGCAGGTGGTTTTCACCCACATTGGGTTTCCACCTTATATCATGGTGTTCATGTATGCTCTTCATGTGTGATGATCTATTATGTTTATTGTTCATATGGTTAATAATGTTCTGATGCATTCAGTGAAGATGAACTAACTAAATCATAAAGGGTACTGGATGTACGCTAGTTGCTTTTAACACAGTCACGTATATACGATGATATCCTTAACTGAAGTAGTGTATATTAATCTACGTATGAAAATGAAAAAGTATTTGATTTGCTAATACTAATTCACCCCCCCCCTCTCAGTATTATTTCCAACATAATAGTCCCGCTGCAATTGCAGTTAGGGACTATGTATTACATTCTTTGCAATATAATTACATTTATATCATGGCCGAGAGTTATGTGGTAAGGTTTTACACTTAGGGTTTAGCACATAGTGATAGGTTTAGGGTTTTATGCAATAGGACTTAGGTTTTTAATACATTTTCCAATGTATTAAGGTTCAAGACTTAGGGGATAGGTTTGAATTTGTAATGTTGTTAATACATGATGCTTAGATTTAGGGTTAGGTTCAAGTTTTGTATTAGGATTTTGATTAGGTGTTTAAATTCATACTAGGGTTTTAATACATAGCTCATCAAACCCCATTTGCAATCAAATGTCACCAAGTGACATTAGAGACATTTGTCACATGGCCCAATCGGACCTCTGCAAAAACTGTGCCTCATCCCCAAGCCCAGATTTGCCTTTCCCTATTCCAACACAAAAACTCCTAAAAACTCAAATCAAACCCTTGTACTTCATATCTAGCCTAACATTAGCTTTTATTCAGTCATCTCGTGCCCCATCGATTGTCTTTTTCCAAGATCGACCCGGAGAGAGCCCTCTCCTGTCCTCGTAGGGCTATCTACGAGGCTAAGCGTGGTATGATGTTATCTTGAATCCCGCCTTCCTTCAGCCTAAGGCAGATTTGAGCACTAACAGAGTAAAGACAAAGGTAGAAGATAAGGATTGATGAAAGGATAAGTATTAGCATTCTATTTCAATTTTATTATGCATGTGATTTATGAATATGGTATATGGTGATTATATGTGATCTATGATGGTTGTGTTTTCAGCTAACTAGATGTGATATATTTATACATGATGTTTTGATCAAACAATTAGTTTGACTTGTTGTGACATGAAGCGAACAAGATTGCAAGTGTACCTTATTGACGAACTACCATTGAGGTACGATTTGAGGTTATTTCAATTTATTTGAATCTAATGGAAATTATGTGCTTGGAACAGGAATTCATGAACATGCCCGCTTGGGTAGTTGAAATCAACTGCAAGAACTGGAAGCAGTAGCAAAAGAAATTAGAACATACAACAATATGTTGGTAGAGTACTTTAGGAGCAAGACCATTGTGGGACACTGGTACCCAATAGTGTCCATTGATTTCCATGAGCATGTTATGACCAATATGATGGTTTTGAGGTAGGTATATGCCTTTTATTGTATCTTCTGATGGGAGGAAGCCTTGCCAAGGGATGGATCACCCAGGATAGGGGATGCTAGGGACTTGGAAAGTGAGTGACTGTACGGAAGTGGGTGACTGATTTCCCGAGGGATTGTGTAGCAGAGAAGGGAAGATTGCAGATATATTGGTTTTGTCATTAACATTGTCATATGGAATCAAATGCACAATGGGAGTTCAACCTGGAACACTGAGTCAGTAATTGTTCACTGAGGTGACAAGTGGTCCAGGATTATAGCATTGGATATTGGATTATGCAAACCTTGGAAACCTCTTAGTTAGTGTAAGATCTTGACTCAAGATTTTTATATGGTTATGCATGGGATCAAGAAAGGCAAAGAAGGCAAGAGGAAGAAAAAAATCAAGCAAGGAAGAGAAGGATCAAGGAGCTACATCAAGATTCATTTCAGGTATCGATTTGCATGTGTTTTTTCCTTGCTAGATTTGGCATGCATGGTATTGCATTTGTTGGGCCTCAGTTTTGTCTCATTTTTTACTCAAAATCTCTCATGCTATTGTTTGATTAAATTTTTATTGTTGTAAGTATTTGTTACTTCTTTTGTTTTAACGGGATTAAAATACCATTAATGGAAGTTTAATAAAGATTTGTATGTTGCAGGTTAAAGTTTATTTGATCATGTTTTGAACCTACACTTACTTGTTGGCATTGTGCAACAGATTCCTGCACCAATTCAGTTCTTACAGTGTGCCTGCACCAGTGCAAGTTTTACAGTGTGCCTCCACCAATTTGGGGCTTTCATACATTGACACATTTCTGGGAGAATCTGAAAGCAATTTATGATGAAAATGTCATTTGAAACTTTTCACTTAAGCCAAGACACACCCAAGTCATACAGATTTATATTTAGAGAATAATCAATGCTGCAACCCCGAATTTGTATCAGTTTCTAGACTGCCTATTTACACCTCAATTTCCGTATCGATCATAGCGATTCTAATAATTCTGAAACATGGGTTTTTCTCCCAACATAGGAAATTAAGTAAGCGTTGGACCGTTTTCCAAAATTCGTAATGGTTAAGGAGATACGAAGGGGGCTTTGGAGGAAGTTTGTTAAAAATACCAACTTAGAATTCTAGAAAATGCCCAGATTTTGGAAATTCGTGGTAAATCTCCATTATTTCAGTAGGGAAACGGTTGTACTAATATTCTATTAATGATAATTAGTTTGGATTCAATCCCCATAATGTTTACAAAGGATTGGCTTGTTTTATGCGAAGTTTGGAATGTACAAAGATTATTAAAGAAGAGTTATGGCTCCAAGCCTAGCTAATTAATTTTAGTCAATCAATTAAGCAAAGGGCAGAAGCACGCATAGGTAGCCACAACACAGAAGGGAGAAGAAGTTTTTCCAATCTAGCAGCATGTGGATTTTAGTGTGGAATGCTTCTCCTACTTGCTAGGATTAGTCGATGTCTGCATTATGTAAAAGACTGTTTTCAGTAATTAATTGAGGCAATTTTTATTCATGCTTTGTCTATTCATTTATTGCATCTAATGATTTCAATTTCTGTGTGAACTAGGCACTCAAAGAGGGTGTGAGTTGGCTGGGTTGGCCGCCAGACCAGCTCAACACCGCTCTCATATTTTAAATAACATTTCAATTATTGTTTGTTTGTTGTGTGAATTTGATTTCTTTACAATTTATTTCTGCCTTCGATTGATGTTATCTAACTTGCTATAGATGTTTTATTCCCAAAAAATAATTTGATTTGCTGCAATCCATTATTCCAAGTTTTAAGGTTAATTTGAGTTGCTGCAGCTTGTTTCTATTTCATTTGCTGCATCATTAATTATATTTGCACCTGAAATATTTTAAACAACGGTTGCGCCCTCCAGATTGTCCGAATCCATAAGATTGGCTCTGCCATTATGAGCTCTAACTCTAATTCTATAAATTAATCCAAAACCATTCATTTATATTTAAAGTTGTGATTTTTACATTTGTTGAGTCTATATTTATAAATATGGAAACCACATGTTTGAATTAATATTGTGGTTTCCTTTAACTTCTGGATTGTGCTTACACATAATTAGTGCAAGCATATTGTTACATAGAATTAGTGCAAGTAGACTTTCTGCTTGCACCGGTGCAAGCACATTACAACATACAGTGGTGCAAGCAAAATTAGTGCAAGCTGAATTAGTACAAGTAGAATTAGTGCAAGCAAAATAGTTTGAATTGCTTTTGAATTTATTCCAGCATTTACAGTCTTTTTGTTATTGTGTCGGCGCCACTTGATTTCTAGTTCTGATTTCCCTTCTATTTACTTGCAATTAGAATTTCCTTTCGCATTGATTGCTTTTACTTTCCCACATGCTTTTAATTGTTTGGATTGGTGTTTCTCGAACTAGTGCAGGATTGGTGTTTCTCGCACTAGTGCAGGATTACATTTATTTTCGAGATTAATCGCAAGATAGCCTAGAATTTGTTTTGCAGGTTACCAAGGACTCTCTCTGGCATTTCCAGTGCTACGTATCGAAGTTCACGAACTCTCCAGATTAACAAGTTAAATGTTGGTACATTTATAGACCTGTTGTGGCCACCAACAACCCCCCTCCTTATGAAGTGTTATTGCTAATACTAAATATGTGGGGACCCTCAGTAAAAAATTTAAAAAAATCAATTAGCATTATATTTCCTTTTAGATGAAACTTACAACATCATGGACTTAGGAAAATACCTTTGAAGAATAGAAAAACCTAAGTTTCATAATGAAGAAAGTAAATTCACTCCTTAAGAGATATCGCATCGCTCAAAGAATGATAGGGTACTTTCTAATGAGCTAAAATGATAAAAAACGCGAGATTGCGACGCGAAACTTCATCGCATCGCATACATTAAAGAAACACTCACATTGAAAAAAATTTAAAATCGCCGATATGTGATATCGCATATCGCGCATCGCAAAAATCACATGAATTACACATAAGGATTATAACGATTAAGCGATCTGCGATATTGCGATATTGCGATACTGTGAAGTTGCGATGTTGCGATATTGCGATATTGCGACCTTGCGATAGAAAAGCACAATGAAATTGCGATATAGCGATACAGTGATCTGTGATATCGCAAAGCAAAATTGCAGGACCTCTCCATCGCAGTTGGTTCTGGCTCATTATTTGAGAAAACGTTTTCTAAGCCAAGAACTGGTCATGCATTTTAATGCGAATTAATGAGTTGTTGCCAGTTGTTAATGAAGTATGGTGTTGTGTTTTTCGAAAAACTAGTTCACGTAAGGTGGCATGTTTTGCATATCTTCGGCATTTAAAGTTTTCTTGTCATTTTTTTTAATATTACTTCCACCTCAAATGTAAATTGTAGGAACGAAGGACAAAGCGTATACAAGGCAGTATGCAAAAAACGATGAGGACGAAAGGCAGTACTCCAATGTCCATTTCGAAAGGTACACCTAATCCACTTAAGGGAGAGAAAGAGCCGCAGAACTCTTCTGGGGCATCAATCACAGATTTTTCATATACAGCCATGGTTGAATGGGTACTGAACGATGCTGATACCAGAAATAGACAATTTAATGCTCAGGGTCAAGAGCTCACGGAATCACTATTTTTACAAATTTTTAGCTTTATACCCAATGAGAGAAAAAGGCGCAAGAGGCGAAAAACTCATCAGGGAAACCCGGATCAAGAAACAGAGATAGTTTCCGATGCGTGATTAGCACTTAGCGCTAATCGTGCATCGCTGAGAAAACTTGCTCGAAAAGGAACGCTCCTAATTACTCAGTCACCTGCAAGCCCCGAAAATTGCAAGAAAGCAACGATAGGAACAAACTAGAATCAGAAAACTAAAGGAAAAGCAGAAGCAGTCCATGGGTTAACCAAGTTGAAATGGGATTATTACCAGGTATACATGGTAATGCCACATAGTCATTGGATGACTCTCAAGTATATCATCAATTTTACTGAGAGGATAATGCTAGCTCTTGCCGATTCTGTTTGCTTAACTCAACCAAAGCCGGAACACAGTCAACTGACTCCACTCAGGAAAATACTAAATGCTTGCGACGTTAAGGAGAAAATTTAGAAATAGTTAGATATTAGATTTAATTTTAGAAATAGTTTTGCTTAGAAAGAGGACGGTCATTTAAACCGAATCCTCAGTTTTTGTAAATAATTTATTTAATTAGTAGTATTTAAACCCTTCTCATGCATTTAGAGAAGAGTCTAGAAATTTATCAAAAACTTGTCCTCAGAACATGCACTTTTGCACCCTCAGAGGAGGTTTTGGTGAATGAATGGAACATGGTTTATTTGATATCTGCTACTGATGTTGCACTTCTGTACTCTTAGTGGATGTTAAATCAAGGAGAGATAAATCAACTGTCGCTTGAAGCTCATGAGTAGGACTAGTTATAAATGGTACTTTTATCTCTTAACCATTTCTTCTTATGTGTTAAAGTGATATTCAGTTTTCAGTTGTTTATATATTACAGCATGGATGCTTGAGTTATCATTTGGCACTTTTGTATGGTGATAACTATTTGTTTATGTTTAGTGTATGAATAGCTCATTTATGCAATAAGTTTTCACAACTGTTTCGTCTAACTTCTTATACGAAGTAGTTCATCTTTATTGAATTCTTTTCTTATAATAGCTGAATGATCTTTATTACCAGTTATTGTTTGAAATCTTTTTAGAACGCATAGAAGAATGATACACCCCGGGTTAGCATAAATTTTGATTTTTTTTTGTTTATTAAAATACAACAGCATAGCATTAGATTAGAATTAGGATAGAAGTATTCCATTTAGAACAGAAATACCCATCTTTCTCACACACACACTGAATTGGGAAACTGGTCCCATATCCCCAGTCGAACCACCTATACCAAACGGATAAGGAGCTGCCAACCAAGGTCCGGACCAGGCGGGTATCCCCCTTGTTGTTGACCCGATTTTCGGGGCCTTCAACATATTTGGCGCTAGAAGGAGGGCCTGAACTATGAATGGCAATTAAATCCAAATCAAAATACCATTCTGAGAGTAAATCGACCTCACCATCTCCCCCGACTTCTCCATTACACCTAAATCCAGAGTTAGAAGTCGCCAGAGCATCAACCACTACTACAAATCCTGACATTTCAAAACAATCTATTATTGAACCTCCTGAAGTCAAATCTCTGATTCACAAACTTCAGCAATTTTCCATTTCCCCTCAAAGATCTAATAAATCTCAGGGCAGCGTGACTTCGCAGTATAACCCTGCTCATCCCCTGACCAGATTAAAGAGTGAAAAGTTTGGTGTTCGGCCAACCGAATTACCTCTTCCCAAAAGGAAAAGAGCAAGGAAGTCACCTAAAGGGTCCAACAGCGAGACTCTTTCATCAACATCATCCATCTCAACCTCTCAACCGCGAAGTCAACCATCCACTCCTCCACTCTAGACCATTATCAATCCACCTAGTGGAATCCCTACAACTCCTCCTCAATCATCTGCGATCATAATAACCTCATCTTCCCAACCACAAGGATCATCTTCTGCAAATCCCCCTGTTAGCAGTTCAACAATGGCCTAGTCTCCATGGAACAACCCTGGGGCAGTCTTAATGCCTGCACCCTTGAGTCAAATACCGGCCCATCCTGAGAAATGGCTGTCTAAGTTCAATCCTGAGGCAGGCATGCTAGCAAAAGAACACATAAACAACTTTATGCTATCCATTAACCTCAACGGGGCTACTAATGAAGATGTTGTTGTTCGACTGTTTCCTTATACTCTGCAAGGAACAGTCGGATCGTGGTATTTCTCATTACCCTATGGATCTATTACCAATTGGGACATCTTCCAAGACCAATTCCTAACCAAGTTTGGTGACGACAGGTCTACGGCAACGTTAATCAACGACCTATCCAACCTTAGGGCCGAATCTAGAGAGCCTATCAAAGACTTCAATCTATGTTTCAATAAAATTCTAAACAAAATTCCTACTGCTTCCCAGCCCAGCGAGGAAGTGCGATGTGAATGGTATATCACTGCATTACCATCAAACATAGCAATCTTCGTGGACAGGGCGAATAAAACAACCCTAGCCGAAAACATGAAAGAAGCCATAGCAGTAGAGAAACGTATAATAGCCTTAGAGAAGAAATCCACGATAGAAGAACGTAAGTCTAAGAAGGTCACCTTCAAAGAAGAGTCCAAGAAGAAACAAGCAAAAGATCCATTCGATT
>APFE030091760.1:0-16119 GCA_000404065.3 Pinus taeda
TAGAATCAAAATTTACAACTTACAAGCACATAAGAAACTAAGTAGTAAGTACTTACTACTAATTAATCTTAATGGTTAGCAATGCATAAATTCTCAGTTCTCACTGACTTAATGGGATCAAGGTTCAACAGCTGATACAGTGATATGTTATAAACTTATAGCCTTTAAGGAATATAATACCCTGTCAGATATAAAGCAGCCACAACGAAATGTGAGTTTTGAAGTATGGGCACAGTGAATTTCAAATTGACATATTTAGCTAGTTAATAAAAAAACTGATGTGATACAAATTTTGAATCTCCAATGATTGGCAGAAAAGTGTGCTACATAGAGATTTCACTGTTCAGGGAGTGCCTATTAAGACTTTTACATGATATTTGAATACCAACTGAAGCTATCGATTCCACAGAATAGGCTTGTCAATTTAGATATTTACAATGTGCATAAGAGGTTTGGATAAGCTACAAGAATGTATAACTCAGTGTATAGAAAAGTTTCAAACTTCAATTTTTTACCTGATATTTAAATACCAACTGAAGTTACCAATTCGAAATATTAATATTTCCAATTCGAAATTATTAAGATTCAAATTCCAAATAAAGCATGAAAAATAGATAGACAGTCTAGTCTAGGCAATATTTCATTTAAAACATAATTGTTTGTCTAAATTTCTTGAAATCCTCCCTAATACTCTCCTTTGAGTGTCAATTCTTTGGTTAGCACTGGAAATTTGATGGAGCCCCCTCCCTCTTTTAAGTTATGTGTCAACCCTTGGCTATTCAATGCACAATTTGCAAAGGGTATTCCAGTTACGAAATTTTAGGTTTATCAGTAAGTGGCTTTCATGGATTGCAAACACACCCAATATGAATAGTTGTTGCCCCCTTAGGAGTCAGGACCTTTACCCCAAAGGGCACTTCAGTATAAGTTATAACTATTTCTATCACACCTTCACTTGATTTTTTTCAATGGATTTCATCACTGTTTGTTGAGACAATTTGAAGGCCCAATTACAATTTAGGTTCATGCAAGGATTACTAGAATCTCAAGATCATTCTTTTTTATTTTCATCTTTTTAGTATTAACTTGTGAGTTTTCAACTGATGTAACATATCACTTTCAGATTTCCATTTTAGAAGAGAGGCTAATCTGCTGGAGTTTCAAATTTAGAGATTTAGTCAAGTAAATCTAGTGACTGCAATCTTGATGAAATCAGACGTGCATACAGCTTGCTTGAATTGCAATTAATTAACATTCAATTCTATATGTGAAACTAGGTAGAAGCACAAACACATTGCACAACTGTCAATAGTTAATCAAGATTAGTTAGGATTACATTAGATAAGGTCAAAATTAAATAAGATTAGACCAACACATGGGCTTTAAATTATGTTTTTTTCGCAATACGTATTCAACATGTCGAAATACGTTAGGGCAACGTATTCTACAAACCAAATACACGTATTCGAAATTTAGGACACGACAGAAAACGTAGAATACGTATTCAAGTTTTCATGACACGTTGAAAATCGTATTCGACACGTATTAGGGCCGTTTTCATGTCCAATACGTAAAATACGGGACACGAGACCTTGGGGGACGTGTCCTGTGACTTAGCAAATGAGCAATATTTGCATATTTTGTCTCTATTGGCTTGGAATCATGGTTTTAAATCGTAAAAATAGTTTTTTCATTAAAAATTAATTATTTAATGTATTTTTCTAAAACCGGTTTGTTTAGACCAAACTAGTCTCGGTTAGTCTGGTTCTTGTCGGTAAACCGGTTCATTAGGTGCACTAGACCGGTCACCGGTTCCGGTTTTAAAAACACTGGTGAATTGTCTAACACTTCAAGCCCATTAATGTAGAGAGCATCATTGGAGGATTTATCTCTTTACATGTGTACAACTTGGAAAGTGAATGCTTGAATTGGGTACCTTATCTTGTATATTAGGCACATGATTCAAGAAGTTAACGAAAATTTAGAAAAACTGGAAAGAATTTTGATTGTTTTACTCCTCTGATCAAATCTACTTGTAACAAAGTTTTATAACTGTATTTAGACATACGGGCCTCCCCTATGCAACTCTCCTTGATTAAAAGATAACTTCTTGTACTAATTCAGGTTCCTTTGTTCACATTGGACACCAACTAGCTTCCATGACTTCCCCTAAACACCTAGCACGAATGTTAGACCCCACTTAGGCACTGGATTATTCACCTGGGTCCTTCGATCACTATGCTTGACAATCTTGTATAATGTGAGCTTCGAGAATATCCTGGAGGACTTGGATGATATAAATGAGAAATTAATGGTGGACTTGGTGGTATTCATGCTAGTTTGGTGTGCACCCTTCGAAGTGGCTACATGTGGCTTAGTGTGATACCTCGCTAGACCACGTTTTCTAGTTATGGTTTGTTGTTGATAGTACATACCTTAGCTAAGGTTTGGAAGCATTCCAAGTGTCCACATTGTTCTTTTTCTTTCAACAACAGGTCATCACTTCAAAGGGTGCACACCAAACTAGAATGAAAACCACCAAGTCCACCATTAATTTCTCACTTATATCATCCAAGTCCTCTAGGATATTCTCTATGCTTATATTATACAAGCTCTTCAAGCATAGTGATCCAGGGGCCCACGTGAGTAATCCAGGGCCTAAGTGGGAACTAACATGCGTGCTAGGTGTTTAGGGGAAGTCATGCAAGCTAGTCGGTGTCCAATGTGAACAAAGAAACCTAAATTAGTACAAGAAATTATCTTTTAATGAAGGAGAGTTGCACAGGGGAGGCTCATATGTCTAAATACAGTTACAAAAACTCGTTACAAGTAAGAGCATTCGTGTGTTATATGTTCAACTTGGACAACAAGAATCCTCATCATGTGAATTGTCTAACACTCCAAGCCCATTAATCTCAAGAGCATCATTGGAGGATTTATCTCTTTACATGTCTACAACTTAGAAAGTGAATGCTTGAATTGGATACCTTATCTTGTAGATTAGGCACATGATTCAATAAATTAAAAAAAAATTAGAAAAATTGGCAAGCATTTGGATTGTCTTACTCCTCTCATCAAATCTACATGTAACGAAGTTCTGTAACTATATTTAGACATACGGTCTTCCCTAGGGAAGCTCTCCTTCATTAAAGAGAGAGATTAGTTGTGGGCTTGACGGTATTCATGCTAGTTCGTTTTGCACCCTTTGAAGTGGCTACAAGTGGCTTAGTGTGATGCCTTGCTAGTATTTTTCAAGCTTAATGGACATGTGCGAACATTTCATAAGCTAGTTGTTGTGTATTTGTAATTTCATTTGTTGTATAACGAAGTACCTTGATGTCCACACATTTTATACTTGTAGATATTCCTAAGCTCATTGCATCCCTACGTCAAGCTTAGCCAACATTTCTCCAAAAGGTAATAAGGTGACAAAAATTAATATATCTCCATTAGGATCATAGTTTAGGGAGAGAAGCCAACTCAACAACCTCCACCTTAAGAATTACTTCGCAACAAAAATAAGAAATTGTCAACACACCATAATATTCCACTTCAAAATTATCGTTGGTAGCCAAATATGGAATTTTGGCCTAAAGGAAATTTGACCAAATAAATATTATATCCCATTGCAGCATATGCGTTTAAAAAGAGTAGTGGTGCGCTATATGTTTAGCTTGGACAAAAAGAATCCTCATCATGTGAATTGTCTAACACTTCAATTCCATTAATGTAGAGAGCATCACTAGAGGATTTATCTCTTTACTTGTGTACAACTTGGAAAGTGAACACTTGGATTGGATACCTTATCTTGTAGATTAGGCACATGATTCAAGAAATTAACGAAAATTTAGAAAAATTGGCAAGCATTTCAATTGTTTTGCTCCTCTGATCAAATCTACTTGTAACGAAGTTTTGTAATTGTATTTAGACATACAGGACTCTCTTCTGGAACTCTTCTTCATTAAAATATAACTTCTTATACTAATTCAGGTTTCTTTGTTCACATTGGACACCAACTAGCTTGCATGACTTCCCCTAAACACCTAGCACGCATGTTAGTCCCCACTTAGGCCCTAGATTACTCACGTGGGTCGTTGGATCACTATGCTTGTGGAGCTTGTATAATATAAGCTTAGAGAGTATCTTAGAGGACTTGGATGATACAAGTGAGAAATTAATGGTGGACTTGGTGGTATTTGTGCTAGTTTGGTGTGCACCCTTTGAAGTGGCTACAAGTGGCTTAGTGTGATGCCTCGCTAGATCACGTTTTCTGGTTATGGTTTGTTGTTGATGGTGGATACCCTAGCTAGGTCTTGGAAGCATTCCAATTGTCCACATTGTTCGTTTTCTTACAACAATGGGTCATCCCCGATCTGGGGCTTCGATACCATGGAGCAAAAGCTCAGGCAAATCCACGTACACATTGGGTACAATTAACAGAATAAGGTGCCAAACCTTAGAGACCTCCAACCTATAGGCTGACGCCCCCAATCAACCTGCTAGCAAGAATGCACAACGTTTTCTGCACTAGCGATCAGTCAACCTATGCCACGACCTCCAGGGCGTCTTACTCAACCGGAAAGAGACGTTCTCAGACTCTTGTGGCTCCACGAGTTCTTGCTGCGCTTCGAGCTTGCCAAGCACGCTCCAAGTCCTTATATCAAACCATTGAATCATCCAACCTCCTGGCTCACATCCCCCATCAACCTGTACATAGGCAGTGTACACCCATTTTTGCTTGTAAGGTTCGTCAGGCTATGTATGTGGGGAATTAAGGGTGGACTTGTAGTTATTCATGCTAGTTTGTTGTTCACTCTTTTAAGAGGCTACAAGTAGCTTAGTGTGATATTTTGCTAGGCCATCTTCACTAGTTATGGTTTGTTGTTATTGGTGGATGCCCTAGCTAGTGTTTGGAAACATTTGAAGTGTTCTATCCTATGACAAGAATGAACAACATGTACCAACTTGTCATAGGCTAATTGGTATGTCCTTCTAACTTTATTGTTGGTGTAAAGGAAGTACATTGCTATCCACAATTTTTGTAGTTGAAGATCTAATTTTTACCATATATCCACATAGAGATTAGAGTCGTTTATGGTTTTGCTCATATATACTAATTTAGCATCTTGTGCCCATCATTGTAAATTGACTATAGTAGCCAACAAATAATTGTGTTTCTTTAATGAATCTATATTAGAGTCGTTATAATTGTATTGATGCGGGGGTTGAAGGAGTTAGGGTTTGTGACAACCAAAATCTAGAGAAGACATGATTTACTAGGGTTTGATATCTTTGGATGACAAGGAACTAGGATATGTGGCGAAAAGACCCCATCGAAGATTTGGATCAGTATGCTTGGAGAGCTTGTAGCATGTAAGCTTAGAGAGTCTCCTAGAGGAATTGGATGGTATAAGTCAGAGATTAATTGTGGGTTTGGTGGTATTCATGCTAGTTTGGTTTGCACCTTTTTTAGTGGCTACAAGTGGCTTAGTGTGATGCTTTAGTAGACCATATTTGCTAGTCATAATTTGGTGTTCATGTTGGGTACCCTAGCTAGGGTTTGAAAGCATTCCAAGTGTCCTAGTATTTTAAAAAATTAATTGACATGTGCGAACTTTTGATAAGCTAGTTGGAATGTACTTGTAACTTCATTTGTTGTCAAACAAAGTACCTTGATGTCCACACATTTTATAATTGTAGATTTGACTTTTAGAGTATATTCCCATGGAAACTAAGTAGTTTCTAATGTTGGGTACAAATGCTAATTTAATATAATAGTGCATAGAATTTGTTGAGTAAGATCATTGGACGATTGGATGCTTGAATTAGACAACAAGGATCCTTGCTATGTGAAGTGCTTCACATTTGGAACCCATAAGTGGAGAGTGCAGCACTTGAGGATTGATCTTTTCACATGTGTACACCTTGGAGAGTGTGCGCTTGACTCTTTATCTGATATATTGCAATGGCCATTGGATGTCATTCATTAGACACCCTTAGTTTAAGGCTATAGACCACATCATTGTTAGTGGGCGCCCACTAAGAAAAATGTGGTCCATAGCCTTAAACTAAGGGTGTCTAATGAATGACATCCAAGGGTCATTGCATCCCTACGTCAATCTTAGCTTACATATTTCAAAAAGGTAATAAGGTGGCAACAATTAACATATCTCCATTAAGATCATATGTTAGGCGGAGCAGCCAACTCAACAACCTCCACCTTAAGAATTCCTTGGCAGCAAAAATAAGAAATCGCCAACACATCCATAATATTCCCCTTCAAAATTATTGTGGGGAACCAAATATGGAATTTTGGCCTAAAAGAAATTTGACAAAGTAAATAATATATCCCATTGGAGCATATGTGTTGAGTAAGAGCATTCATGCGTTATATGTTCTGCTTGGACAACAAAAATCCTCATCATGTGAATTTCATAGTATTCAAAACGGCCTTACTAATCGGTTACAGGTCTAACTGGCCGGTTAGCAGGCCCACCGGTCGAAACCGGCCAAAAACCCAGTCATAGGGGTCACTTCGCTATTTTTTGCAAAAAACCAGTCCTAATCGGCCAGTTTAGGACGAAACTGCCCAGTTTGTTGCAAATTGGCCGGTTAGGAGGCACGCCCACCATGAGACCAAAAGGCAACTTTTTGACTGTGTTTTAGGGGTTTTGGAGGGAAGCCAAGGGTGCTTTCCCTCCAAAAACACCTTCTCCAAGCATTTAAGAGGCCCCTCTCCCTCTCATTTGTCTCACACATCTCATTTGGAGTGTTTGTGAGTTTGCTTGGGAGCTTGGAGAGTGTTGAGTTTTTGCTGGAGTAGTGGAACAACAGAGTTTAAGCTGGGTAGTAGTCATCATGCCTCCAAAAGCTAGAGATACTGCATGGGCTCATTGTGATATGATTGATAGCAAAATGATCTCCAAATATTACCAAAAATCCATTCAAGGAGGAGGTATTAACAGGTTCAAGCAACACTTGGCTGAGATAGGAGTTCATGTAAATCCATGTGGAGCACCAAATGAAATAATAGGGCATATTAGGGCAGAATACCTTAAGAAGTTTGAAACTCAAGTCACTGAACCAATAGAGAAGTTTGTGACTGCAAAGGTTGGGAGTCGAGAATCAACCAACTGAGTTTCATCATGATGACTCATGAGAAGTTTCAAGTGATAATGTTGATCACTATTATAGTATTATCATATATGTAGACTTGAGTCATGTAGTAGGCCACTGGCCCCATAGTTTGCAGGCCTTGTTTTTGCACTCTAGAGGCCATTTAGAGCCTCATTAATTATGTATTTTGTCGATGATATGTATTGCACTCGGTGCCATTTTGATATATCCACCTTTACATGGTATATAAATGAGCAATATTTGCATATTTTGTCTCTATTAGCTTGGAATCATGGTTTTAAATCTTAAAAATATTTTTTCATTAAAAATTAATTATTTAATGTATTTTTCTAAAACCAGTTCGTTTAGACCAAACTAGTCCCGGTTAGACTGGTTCGAGTCGGTAAACCAGTTCATTAGGTGCACTAGACCGATCACCGGTTCCGGTTTTAAAAACACTAGTGAATTGTCTAACACTTCAAGCCCATTAATGTAGAGAGCATCACTGGAGGATTTATCTCTTTACATTTGTACAACTTGGAAAGTGAATGCTTGAATTGGGTACCTTATCTTGTATATTAGGCACATGATTTAAGAAGTTAACGAAAATTTAGAAAAACTGGTAAGCATTTTGATTCTTTTACTTCTCTGATCAAATCTACTTGTAACAAAGTTTTATAACTGTATTTAGACATACGGGCCTTCCCTATGCAACTCTCCTTGATTAAAAGATAACTTCTTGTACTAATTCAGGTTCCTTTGTTCACATTGGACACCAACTAGCTTCCATGACTTCCCCTAAACACCTAGCACGAATGTTAGTCCCCACTTAGGCACTGGATTATTCACCTGGGTCCTTCGATCACTATGCTTGACAATCTTGTGTAATGTAATCTTAGAGAATATCCTAGAAGACTTGGATGATATAAATGAGAAATTAATGGTGGACTTGGTGGTATTCATGCTAGTTTGGTGTGCACCCTTCGAAGTGGCTGCAAGTGGCTTAGTGTGATACCTCGCTAGACCACGTTTTCTAGTTATGGTTTGTTGTTGATAGTGCATACCCTAGCTAAGGTCTGGAAGCATTCCAAGTGTCCGCATTGTTCTTTTTATTTCAAGAACAGGTCATCACTTCAATGGGTGCACACCAAACTAGAATGAATACCACCAAGTCCACCATTAATTTCTCACTTATATCATCCAAGTCCTCTAGGATATTCTCTATGCTTATATTATACAAGCTCTTGAAGCATAGTGATCTAGGGGCCCACGTGAGTAATCCAGGGCATATGTGGGGACTAACATGCGTGCTAGGTGTTTAGGGGAAGTCATGCAAGCTAGTTGGTGTCCAATGTGAACAAAGAAACCTAAATTAGTACAAGAAGTTATCTTTTAATGAAGGAGAGTTGCACAGGGGAGACCCATATGTTTAAATACAGTTACAAAAATTCGTTACAAGTAAGAGCATTCATGCGTTTAATGTTCAGCTTGGACAACAAGAATCCTCATCATGTGAATTGTTTAACACTCCAAGCCCATTAATGTCAAGAGCATCATTGGAGGATTTATCTCTTTACATGTGTACAACTTAGAAAGTGAACGCTTGAATTGGATACCTTATCTTGTAGATTAGGCACATGATTCAATAAATTAAAAGAAAATCAGAAAAACTCGCAAGCATTTCGATTGTCTTACTCCTCTCATCAAATCTACATGTAACGAAGTTCTGTGACTATATTTAGACATACGGGCTTCCCCTGGGCAGCTCTCCTTCATTAAACAATAAATTCTTGTACTAATTCAGGTTTCTTTGTTCACATTGGACACGAACTAGCTTGCATGACATCCCCTAAACACCTACCACGCATGTTAGTCCTCTCTTAGGCCTTGAATTATTCACGTGGGCACTTTGATCAGTATCCTTGGAGAGCTTGTAGCATGTAAGCTTATAGAGTCTCCTAGAGGAATTGGACGATATTAGTGAGAGATTAATGGTGAGCTTGGTGGTATTCATGCTAGTTTGTTGTGCACACTTTGAAGTGGCCACAAGTGGTTTAGTTTGATACTTTGCTAGACCACGTTTTCTAGTTATGGTTTTTCGTTGATGGTGGATACGCTAGCTAGGGTCTAGAAGCATTCCAAGTGACCACATTGTTCTTTTTCTTTCAACAATGGGTCATCCCCGAGCTAGGGTTTCGACACCTTGGGGCAATAGCTCAACCAAATCCACGTACACATATGGTACCATCAACAAACTAAGGTGACAAACCGTAGCAACCTCCAACCTATAAGCTCACGCCCCTAATCAACCTGCACCCAAGAATGCACACCGTTCTCTACATTAGCGATCCCTCAACCTATGCCACCACCTCCAGGGTTTCTTACTCAGCCATAAAGAGACGTTCTCAGACTCTCGTGTCTTCAAGAGTTCTTGTTGCTCTTCGAGCTTGCCAAGTATGCTCAAAGTCCTTATATCAAACACTTCAATCCTCCAACCTCCTGGCTCACATCCCCCATTAACCTGCACATAGGCAGTCTACACTCTTTCTGCACCTAAGGTTTGTCGGGCTATGTGTGTGGGGAAGCAAGGGTGGACTTGTAGGTATTCATGCTAGTTTGTTGTTCACTCTTTGAAGTGGATACAAGTAGCTTAGTGTGATGCCTTGCTAGGCCATCTTCACTAGTTATGTTTTGTTGTTGATGGTGAATGCCCTAGCTAGTGTTTGGAAACATTTGAAGTGTCATATCCTATGACAAGCATGAACGACATGTACCAACTTGTCATAGGTTAATTGGTATGTACTTCTAACTTTATTGTTTGTATAAATGAAGTACAATTATATGCATAATTTCTTTAGTTGAAGATCTATTTTTTACCATATATTCACATAGAGATTAGAGTAGTTTATGGTAATGCTCATATACGCTAATTTAGCATCTTGTGCCCATCATTGTAAATTGAATATAGTAGTCATCATATAATTGTATTTCATTAATGAACATATATTATAGTCGTTATAATTGTATTGGTGCGAGGGTTGGAGGTAGGGTTTGTGACAACCAAATCTAGAAAAGACGTGATCTACTAGGGTTTGATATCTTTGGGTGACAACGAACTAGAATACGTGGAGAAGAAACCCCTTCGAAGACTTGGATCAGTATGCTGGGAGAGCTTGTAGCATGTAAGCTTAGAGAGTCTCCTTGAGGAATTAGATGATATAAGTGAGAGATTAGTTGTGGGCCTGACGGTATTCATGCTAGTGTGCTTTGCACCCTTTGAAGTGGCTACAAGTGGCTTAGTGTGATGCCTTGCTAATATTTTTCAAGCTTAATGGACATGTGCGAACATTTCATAAGCTAGTTGGTGTGTATTTGTAATTTCATTTGTTGTATAACGAAGTACAACTTGGAAAGTGAACACTTGGATTGGATACCTTATCTTGTATATTAGGCACATGATTCAAGAAATTAACGAAAATTTAGAAAAATTGGCAAGCATTTTGATTGTTTTGCTCCTCTGTTCAAATCTACTTGTAACGAAGTTTTGTAATTGTATTTAGACATACGTGACTCTCTTGTGGAACTCTTCTTCATTAAAAGATAACTTCTTATACTAATTCAGGTTTCTTTGTTCACATTGGACACCAACTAGCTTGCATGACTTCCCCTAAACACCTAGCACGCATGTTAGTCCCCAATTAGGCCCTGGATTACTCACGTGGGTCATTGGATCACTGTGCTTGTGGAGCTTGTATAATGTAAGCTTAGAGATTATCCTAGAGGACTTGGATGATATAAGTGAGAAATTAATGGTGGACTTGGTGGTATTCCTGCTAGTTTGGTGTGCACCCTTTGAAGTGGCTACAAGTGGCTTTGTGATGCCTCGCTAGACCACGTTTTCTGGTTATGGTTTGTTGTTGATGGTGGATACCCTAGCTAGGTCTTGGAAGCATTCCAATTGTCCACATTGTTCGTTTTCTTACAACAATGGGTCATCCCCGATCTAGGGCTTCGATACCATGGGGCAAAAGCTCAGGCAAATCCACGTACACATTGGGTACCATTAACAGACTAAGGTGCAAAACCTTAGAAACCTCCAACCTATAGGCTGACGCCCCCAATCAACCTGCTACCAAGAATGCACAACGTTTTCTGCACTAACGATCCCTCAACCTATCCCACGACCTCCAGTTCGTCTTACTCAACCAGAAAGAGACGTTCTCAGACTCTTGTGGCTCCACGAGTTCTTGCTGTGCTTCGAGCTTGCCAAGTACGCTCCAAGTCTTTATATCAAACCATTGAATCATCCAACCTCCTGGTTCACATCCCCCATCAACCTGCACATAGGCAGTGTACACCCATTTCTGCACGTAAGGTTCGTCAGGCTATCTATGTGGGGAATTAAGGGTGGACTTGTAAGTATTCATGCTAGTTTGTTGTTCACTCTTTTAAGAGGCTACAAGTAGCTTAGTGTGATATTTTGCTAGGCCATCTTCACTAGTTATGGTTTGTTGTTATTGGTGGATGCCCTAGCTAGTGTTTGGAAACATTTGAAGTGTTCTATCCTATGACAAGCATGAACAACATGTACCAACTTGTCATAGGCTAATTGGTATGTCCTTCTAACTTTATTGTTGGTGTAAAGGAAGTACATTGCTATCCACAATTTCTGTAGTTGAAGATCTAATTTTTACCATATATCCACATAGAGATTAGAGTCGTTTATGGTTTTGCTCATATATTCTAATTTAACATCTTGTGCCCATCATTGTAAATTGAATATAGTAGCCATCAAATAATTGTGTTTCGTTAATGAACCTATATTAGAGTTGTTATAATTGTATTGATGTGGGGGTTGAAGGAGTTAGGGTTTGTGAAAACCAAAATCTAGAAAAGACGTGATCTACTAGGGTTTGATATCTTTGGGTGACAACGAACTAGAATATGTGGAGAAGAGACCCCTTCGAAGACTTGGATCAGTATGCTGGGAGAGCTTGTAGCATGTAAGCTTAGAGAGTCTCCTTGAGGAATTGGATGATATAAGTGAGAGATTAGTTGTGGGCCTGACGGTATTCATGCTAGTGTGTTTTGCACCCTTTGAAGTGGCTACAAGTGGCTTAGTGTGATGCCTTTCTAGTATTTTTCAAGCTTAATGGACATGTGCGAACATTTCATAAGCTAGTTGGTGTGTATTTGTAATTTCATTTGTTGTATAACGAAGTACCTTGATGTCCACACATTTTATACTTGTAGATATTCCCAAGCTCATTGCATCCCTATGTCAAGCTTAGCCAACATTTCTCCAAAAGGTAATAAGGTGGCAAAAATTAGCATATCTCCATTAGGATCATAGTTTAGGGAGAGAAGCCAACTCAACAACCTCCACCTTAAGAATTACTTGGCAACAAAAATAAGAAATTGCCACCACACCATAATATTCCACTTTAAAATTATCGTTGTTAACCAAAAATGGAATTTTGGCCTAAAGGAAATTTGACCAAATAAATATTATATCCCATTGCAACATATGTGTTTAGTAAGAGTAGTCGTGCGCTATATTTTCAGCTTGGACAACAAGAATCCTCATCATGTGAATTGTCTAACACTTCAATTCCATTAATGTAGAGAGCATCACTAGAGGATTTATCTCTTTACTTGTGTACAACTTGGAAAGTGAACACTTGGATTGGATACCTTATCTTGTATATTAGGCACATGATTCAAGAAATTAACGAAAATTTAGAAAAATTGGCAAGCATTTTGATTGTTTTGCTCCTCTGTTCAAATCTAATTGTAACGAAGTTTTGTAATTGTATTTAGACATACGAGACTCTCTTGTGGAACTCTTCTTCATTAAAAGATAACTTCTTATACTAATTCAGGTTTCTTTGTTCACATTGGACACCAACTAGCTTGCATGACTTCCCCTAAATACCTAGCACGCATGTTAGTCCCCAATTAGGCCCTGGATTACTCACGTGGGTCATTGGATCACTATGCTTGTGGAGCTTGTATAATGTAAGCTTAGAGAGTATCCTAGAGGACTTGGATGATATAAGTGAGAAATTAATGGTGGACTTGGTGGTATTCGTGCTAGTTTGGTGTGCACCCTTTGAAGTGGCTACAAGTGGCTTAGTGTGATGCCTCGCTAGACCACGATTTCTGGTTATGGTTTGTTGTTGATGGTGGATACCCTAGCTAGGTCTTGGAAGCATTCCAATTGTCCACATTGTTCGTTTTCTTACAACAATGGGTCATCCCCGATCTGGGGCTTCGATACCATGGGTCAAAAGCTCAGGCAAATCCACGTACACATTGGGTACCATTAACAGACCAAGATGCCAAACCTTAGAAACCTCCAACCTATAGGCTGACGCCCCCAATCAACCTGCTACCAGGAATGCACAACGTTTTCTGCACTAGTGATCCCTCAACCTATGCCACGACCTCCAATTCGTCTTACTCAACCGGAAAGAGATGTTCTCAGACTCTTGCGGCTCCACGAGTTCTTGTTGTGCTTCGAGCTTGCCAAGTACGCTCCAAGTCTTTATATCAAACCATTGAATCATCCAACCTCCTGGTTCACATCCCCCATCAACCTGCACATAGGCAGTGTACACCCATTTCTGCACGTAAGGTTCGTCAGGCTATCTATGTGGGGAATTAAGGGTGGACTTGTAAGTATTCATGCTAGTTTGTTGTTCACTCTTTTAAGAGGCTACAAGTAGCTTAGTGTGATATTTTGCTAGGCCATCTTCACTAGTTATGGTTTGTTGTTATTGGTGGATGCCCTAGCTAGTGTTTGGAAACATTTGAAGTGTTCTATCCTATGACAAGCATGAACAACATGTACCAACTTGTCATAGGCTAATTGGTATTTCCTTCTAACTTTATTGTTGGTGTAAAGGAAGTACATTGCTATCCACAATTTCTGTAGTTGAAGATCTAATTTTTACCATATATCCACATAGAGATTAGAGTCGTTTATGGTTTTGCTCATATATGCTAATTTAACATCTTGTGCCCATCATTGTAAATTGAATATAGTAGCCATCAAATAATTGTGTTTCGTTAATGAACCTATATTAGAGTCGTTATAATTGTATTGATACGGGGGTTGAAGGAGTTAGGGTTTGTGACAACCAAAATCTAGAAAAGACGTGATCTACTAGGGTTTGATATCTTTGGGTGACAACGAACTAGAATATGTGGAGAAGAGACCCCTTCGAAGACTTGGATCAATATGCTGGGAGAGCTTGTAGCATGTAAGCTTAGAGAGTCTCCTTGAGGAATTGGATGATATAAGTGAGAGATTAGTTGTGGGCCTGACGGTATTCATGCTAATGTGTTTTGCACCCTTTGAAGTGGCTACAAGTGGCTTAGTGTGATGCCTTGCTAATATTTTTCAAGCTTAATGGACATGTGCGAACATTTCATAAGCTAGTTGGTGTGTATTTGTAATTTCATTTGTTGTATAACGAAGTACAACTTGGAAAGTGAACACTTGGATTGGATACGTTATCTTGTATATTAGGCACATGATTCAAGAAATTAACGAAAATTTAGAAAAATTGGCAAGCATTTTGATTGTTTTGCTCCTCTGTTCAAATCTACTTGTAACGAAGTTTTGTAATTGTATTTAGACATACGTGACTCTCTTGTGGAACTCTTCTTCATTAAAAGATAACTTCTTATACTAATTCAGGTTTCTTTGTTCACATTGGACACCAACTAGCTTGCATGACTTCCCCTAAACACCTAGCACGCATGTTAGTCCCCAATTAGGCCCTGGATTACTCACGTGGGTCATTGGATCACTATGCTTGTGGAGCTTGTATAATGTAAGCTTAGAGAATATCCTAGAGGACTTGGATGATATAAGTGAGAAATTAATGGTGGACTTGGTGGTATTCGTGCTAGTTTGGTGTGCACCCTTTGAAGTGGCTACAAGTGGCTCAGTGTGATGCCTCGCTAGACCACGTTTTCTGGTTACGGTTTGTTGTTGATGGTGGATACCCTAGCTAGGTCTTGGAAGCATTCCAATTGTCCACATTGTTCGTTTTCTTACAACAATGGGTCATCCCCGATCTGGGGCTTCGATACCATGGGGTAAAAGCTCAGGCAAATCAACGTACACATTGGGTACCATTAACAGACTAAGGTGCCAAACCTTAGAAACCTCCAACCTATAGGCTGACGCCCCCAATCAACCTGCTACCAAGAATTCACAACGTTTTCTGCACTAACGATCCCTCAACCTATGCCACGACCTCCAGTTCGTCTTACTCAACCGGAAAGAGACGTTCTCAGACTCTTGTGGCTCCATGAGTTCTTGTTGTGCTTCGAGCTTGCCAAGTACACTCCAAGTCTTTATATCAAACCATTGAATCATCCAACCTCCTGGTTCACATCCCCCATCAACCTGCACATAGGCAGTGTACACCCATTTCTGCACGTAAGGTTCGTCAGGCTATCTATGTGGGGAATTAAGGGTGGACTTGTAAGTATTCATGCTAGTTTGTTGTTCACTCTTTTAAGAGGCTACAAGTAGCTTAGTGTGATATTTTGCTAGGCCATCTTCACTAGTTATGGTTTGTTGTTATTGGTGGATGCCCTAGCTAGTGTTTGGAAACATTTGAAGTGTTCTATCCTATGACAAGCATGAACAACATGTACCAACTTGTCATAGGCTAATCGGTATGTCCTTCTAACTTTATTGTTGGTGTAAAGGAAGTACATTTCTATCCACAATTTCTGTAGTTGAAGATCTAATTTTTACCATATATCCACATAGAGATTAGAGTCGTTTATGGTTTTGCTCATATATGCTAATTTAACATCTTGTGCCCATCATTGTAAATTGAATATAGTAGCCATCAAATAATTGTGTTTCGTTAATGAACCTATATTAGAGTTGTTATAATTGTATTGATGTGGGGGTTGAAGGAGTTAGGGTTTGTGAAAACCAAAATCTAGAAAAGACGTGATCTACTAGGGTTTGAT
>APFE030091764.1:13597-34979 GCA_000404065.3 Pinus taeda
GCAAACCAGCAAACATGAAAGATATAACAGTGAATCCAAACACACTGTAGGTTTAAGTGCGTCCATAGAAAATAAGTGAGTGAAAGTTCATGACATGCACTCTATGGACTTGCCATGGTGTTGTGCTATACTACGTGTAGATTTTAAGTGTACACATTCTCTTGACTATGACATGAAAGAAGAGGTGAGAAAGGTATACCACTTCCGTTGGGAGGATGTGACAGTTGAATGGACATGTGTGCATGTTCTCCCACATCACTCTGCGGTGGTGGAGTTGTTTGATGAGGGGACGATGGACAGTCACTTGTGACAGCAACAGTGTTTGTATGTGATTGTGCAACTCCATCACCGAAGTATGTTGAGAGGGGATTGAGCTTGAACTTCTTCTTGGGATTGAAAGATTTGGTAAGAAAATATTAAAATATGTCCATGATATATTGGAATTTCATCTGACTTTTCGGAGCTTGAAACTGCAATACATGGAAGCGGTCCCAAAAATCCATAAGCGAGTCTTGCGGGGTCTTCCATTGTTTTAACAGTTTTTGATCAAGAGGTTTTGGATCAAAATGATGGAAATTAGATTCAATGAGATCACATAACTGCTCAAGTGAGTGCAAGCTACCAGGTGGCATACTCCAACACCACCATAGTGGAGTTTGTGTATGCAAGCAACAAGTTGGCCTCCTTTGCATAGAACTTGTCTGCAAAGAATGCATAGAAGTCTTCTAAGTACTCAGGCCAGGCTACTTCACCTTCACCATCATACATGAATTCGAACAAGAGATCAGAAAACTACCTCATGATATCGAGAGGTTCGGCACGCAAAAAACATCGTGGAGGGATAAGTTTGATAGTATCCATGATAAATGTACAAAGATTCAAAACAGATCGTGAGGACTCGTCTTGTCATCTAGCCCTCCTTCTAGCAGCAAAATGTTCACGGTGCTGGACCCGCCAACATTTTAGGGGATCTTCCTGGTAAGAAGTCCCAACTAGACCTCAGACTATTTGGTGTAGGAGTCCCAACAGTGGGTCTTATGGTATCACCTTGACCGCAATTGTGCACAGAGGCAAGTAATATTTCCTTGTTGTTAGCAAGGGTGTGACATATGCAGCAAGCCAAGGAAGGTGCATGAATGGTTCTAACACACAAAACGTGGAGTGAGTGCACCCCTTGGAAACCTGTGTAAACACACATTTGGAAGGGAACATGCAAGCAAATATGCATCACAAATTGGAAGGAAGGTGAATAAACAATCCAAAGTGATGGTTAAACCAACAACACATTTCAGTAAGATTCATACATACATATACAAAAAGAGTCTATACATACATGAGTAAGCAAACAGATACATATATCATTAGATTAAACAAGCTAACTAAAATAAAATAACAACATATGCATGAAATGTGTTAGCTTTATTAAATTAACAAGTGAAAGTTCCAATCATACAATACAACCATGACCAACCACTAGTCCTGATAACGGAACGATACAGTCACTGTCACTTGCTCCTCCAAAGAGATGTACTAGCTCTGCACTGTGGAGAAACCAAGGCTCATTACAATACTCTCCAAGCTTTATCTAAAAATAGAAAAGGGTAAGGTGACCCTTCACATTCCCCTTTGCGACTGTTAAAAAGTAGAAAGTGAGAATTAATTGCACATTTATTCTCATACCTTGATCTAAATGAATATGAGCCATTAGATCTTAGGGTTGCCCAAAAGTCATCTAGGGAAATAAAAGGGGGAAAAGAAAAGAGAGACTGCATTCATTCTTCATGAGCATATTGGAGAAAGGAGGCTGAGAGCTGGAGAAAAGTTCTGAAGGAGAAATTTGTTGCAGCAAGCTGAAGGAGTGAATTCTGGGCAAAGATGTGCATAGAAATCAAGGCATAAAAGACAACAGAAGGTATAGTACGAACAACATTTAATGTTGTGAGATGCATGCCGTTCGAGAGAAGTTTTTTGAAAAATCCCTACAATCCATATGGAATCCATACAGTATAGTCTATATCTATAAAGTACATATTTTCAACTTCAATTGGGCACGAAAATCGAGGTAAAGTGGGCACTATTTTCAAAGAGTTTTGGGCTAAAGATATAAGTTGTATTTTTCTGTTTTGTTTTGTCTGCAAATGTATTTTTCCTGAAATTGAAAGATAAATAAGTTTGAAGAGCTCTCTAATAGGTTTTCCCCAGAGAATATTGAAGGGGTTTTTCCTGGGTCTAATTTGACCAAAAATCTATGTATTTTTATGTGTGTTGCTAGTTTGTTTATGTCCATATTTATTTTCAGCACATGTTGACAATCCCATGTGTTTTAATCTCAAAATTTCATTTCTAGAATTCTATATGTTGAATGTACTTTTATGGGAAAGGGAATTTAATTGAATGGGAGTGATAAGGTGAAATTAAAACCAGGTTGGGATTGCAGGAAACCTTTTAGTCATCAAATTTCAACATGGTATCAAAGCTACAGGCTGAAAATTCTAGTTTGAACAATAGACAGTAGTTTGGGACAACAAATAGTGGTTTGGACAACAAACTGAATTTTTGGACGACAAACTCAGTTTGGACAACAAACTAATATTTTGGGACAACAAGGTGAAAATTCACATAGATTGAATTTTTGGGATAACAAGGCGTGCTAGAAAGTAAATCCTTGTTGACTAGCGTTGACTTTCTGGTTAGGGCTTTCTATTTCTGTTTTTTTGACTGATTAGTTTGGGCAAGTGAATATTGTAAATTGTACTCTCTCTCTCTCTACTGAACTTTTGAATTGATAAAGGGTTTTTCCACATTGGGGTTTTTCCCTAGCTGATGTAGTATACCTGGGGGGATATTATGGGGTACAGAGGGAGGTACCCAACACATTATTACATTATTCCCTTGGGTACTTATCACATTATTCCTAACTACTTGTGGTCCCTTACATGATGCGGGCTAACCACTTTATTTATTAACTATGACCCAACATATTATTACATTATGCCCTTGGGTACCTCCCTCTATACCCCATAATATCCCCCCTAGGTATACTACAATAATTATCCATTACAAAAAATGGATCAATTACTTCCGAGAGTATCAGGTTCAAATAGGATTTCAATGTTATATGGCTTTTATGGATATAACCAGATTCTGTTTAGTCCAAAAGATAGAGAAAATACAACATTTACAACTACATGGGGTACATTTATGTATGCCAAAATTCCATTTGGTTTAATCAACGCTAGAGAAAAATTTCAAAGAGCAATAGATCTCCCATAATAAATTTATTGTCATTTATATTGATGATTTAACTATATTTTCTGATTCTGATGAGAAACTCTTAAAACACTTGAGAAAAGTTTTCAAAAAATGTAGGAAATATGGGATCTCTCTTAATACGAAAAAGTCACTTTTTGCAATGAAAGAAGGAAAACTATTGGGACATACAATTTCAAAGGAAGGAGTTATTATTGATCCAAAAAGAGTCTCAGCAATTCATGTAATTAGTTTACCTAGAAATAAGAAAGAAATTCAATCATTTTTAGGCAAAATAAATTTGTTAAGAAGATTTATACCTAATTAGGCTGAGATTGAGAAGATATTACTGATATGCTTAAAAAGGATCATGAATTCAAATGGACAATACATGCTAGATATTATTTTTCACATGTCAAGAAGACCATTTCATAAGCCTCAGTACTAGTGTTGGAAATAATACTGAGAGGGGGGGTGAATCAGTATTATCAAGTCAAATATTTTCTTTTCTAACCCAGATCATATACGCTACTTCAGTTAGTAAAAACCGCGTATATACGCAACTACAGATAAGGAAACCCACGTATACCATGTAGACTTATAATTTAATTTATCTTACAAAGGTTAATCATTAATATATGTATCAGAATAAAATAGACAGTACCAAAAATAGTGAAACAGAGCAGAAGACAATCACACACAAGAACACAAGATATAAGGAGGAAACCCAATGTGGGTGAAAACCCCCTACTGCAATTCGTCTCTATCTTCTTTTTAATTAGAAACTTCTTTTTACAATGTTTCTATATTGGTGTAGTCTTTACTATTACGCAGGCTACTACTTGCAGAGAGCTACAACCCTCTCTCGTTCTCCAGCTTTTCCTGGAAGGGAGCTACAGCCCCCTTAGTTCTTGTACTAGCTGGGATACTAGTACACAGGCTCCTACCTGCAGAAGGCTACAACCTTCTCTTTTCTTTCAGGGACCACATTTCATTAATTTTCAAACTGGAACCACAAATAACATCAATCAAACATCAAGAATTTCTGCATCAACCAATCACCTTTTCAGTAATCAAAACTGAATCAAAATAAACACTTCTTTGACAACTGTACCGAGATCACAGTAACAGTAATCACACACCATTTTTGAACCCAGATCACTGTAGCAATAAACAAAAGTAGCTAGAACATAAATCAAGATATGTACGCTACTTCACCATTCAGAAACCTGCGTGCATATGCTTCTGTGTCAAGACCAACCTGCGTATACGCTTCTTTTACTCACAGAAATAGTGTGTATACGCGCCTTCGCTTCATTGAACTTGCGTACAGATCTATAAGGGATAATTCATTCTTTCAAACATTCAGACATTAGTTAACCCAGATTATCAGATTTATAGATCAAGTGTGCGCCACATATCGCAGATCAAAATCATATAGAGATACCACTATTCAAGCCTTAAGATTTTGACCCATCAAGAGAACTTATCCTTTTTCTTTGCGCTCAGGTTCCTCCTTCATTCAGATCTAGATCTACACCATAACCCAATCACCAGTATTCTAGATCTAGCACGATATCAGATATTCAATAATTCAGATGATCTTTGCCCAATGATCTTCTTCCTCTTTTATAGTCTTGCCTTTCACAATACCACGGTCCAAAACAATAACAAATCAATACCAAGGACCCAATCCTTGGGATCAACACATTAGACAAGATACCAAGGTCTAAAACCATAGGTTCAAATACCAAGGACCAAATACCATGGACCAAAAATAAGTTCTCCCACATGTACGCGCTTTCCCTTGCATGAAAGTGCGTGTATACGCATACGCGACTTTGGAACGTCTAACCCGCGTGTATACGCAGCTTCGTTAAGGTGAACCTGTGTATATATGATTTCCTTCATTCTGAGAGCCTGAATTGTGATCTGTCATCAAAGTGAGTTGCCATCAAGGACAACACCTGTGCCATAGCGCCAAACCTGTGCAATAATGCCAACAACTAGCTAGTCCAAACTACTCGAAACTTTTTGGTATCTTCTCCTTTTCCTCTGACACTACCATAACAGTTGTTTTATTGCAAAGGAATGAAGATGAATATGAGAAGCCAATTTCCTTTTTCAGTAAGGTGATGAGAGATGTTGAACTGAGATATGACATGAAAGAGAAACAAGCCTATACCCTTATACAAGATTTAAAATCATTTAGGATTTATGTCTTACATTCTCCTATAATTTATTATGTCTCCAAAAATGCAGTAAAAACAATTCTAACACAACCTGATACAGATGGAAATAGGGGAAAACAGAATGCTAAGATATTTGAATTTGATCTAGATATTAGACCTACCAAATTGGTGAAAGGACAAGGTTTAGCTAAACATTTGGTTGAATCAACACCATTTTGAAGATTTCAAGTGAGAAGAATCCACAACAATCTTCTCAGATTTTAAGTGAGAAGAATCCACAAGAACCTTCTTCCAATTCAGATCCCGTTCCTCTTCCTTTACAAATTGATGATAAATTTTTACTTTCAGATTGGTATAAAGACATAATTAATTTTCTTCGAGATTTAATGTATCCTCCTAAATTCACAAAGAATCAATCCAGATCTCTTAGACATAAGGCTATGAAATATTGTATCATAAATGTCAATTTGTATTGGAAGGATCCTTCGAATATCCTTTTATTATGTTTGAGTGAAAGTGAAATAGAAGGAGTCATTGAACAGTTTCATGAAGGCATTTATGGAGGCATTATGCTTGGAAGGAAACTACATACAAAATTCGGAAAGCATGTTTCTATTGGCCCAAACTGTTTGCGTAGGTTGGAATAAAGGTAAGAAATTGTATCCCATGTCATATTTTTCTGGAAAATAGAGGCTAGCAACACTTCCCCTTGTCCCAGTTTTAATTGAAGCTCCTTCTTTACAATGGGGATTAGATTTCATACCTGAAATATATCCATCTTCCAGCAACCAACATAGATGGATATTAACTGCCACTAATTACTTCACCAAGTGGGTAGAAGCAATCCCTAATAAAAATGCAACTGATACAGTAGTCATGAGATTCCTTGAAGAAAATATGTTCTCTAGATTTGGGTGTCCAAAGAAAATAGTTATAGACAATGCATAGGCTTTCAACAATATTAAAATGATGGAGTTTTGTCAGAAATATCAGATTTCGTTGCATCATTCTACACCATACTATCCACAAGGTAATACGTTAGCAGAGTCATCAAATAAAAGTCTGGTTAAGGTTAGTAATAAAGTATTGGAAGATCACAAAAGAAGTTGGGATAGTCATCTCAAATATGTAGTTTGGGAAAACAGATTATCGCCAAAAATATCTACTGGAAATTCCCCTTTCCAACTTGTATATGGAACTGAAGAAATTTTCCCTACACAGCTAGCATTTCCAATCATGAAATTTTTACAGGAATCATCTGAAAAACCCGATTGTTTTGAAGGAGAATCAATCAGATTATTGAGTTAAACCAAGACAGAGATGAAGTTCAGCACAAACTTCGTCAATATCAAAACAAAACAAAAAGTTTGTTTGACAGGAAGGCTAGAGAAAGAGATTTTAGACAAGGTGATCTAGTTTTAAGATGGGATGTCAGAAGAGAGGAAACAGGCAAGCATGGTAAGTTTGATAATTTGTAGTTGAGACCATTCAACATTGCAGAAGTAAAGTTTAATAATACTTTCATTCTACACAACCTACAAGGACAATATCTTCATTGTGAGTTAATGGTCAATACCTCAAACACTATATTCAGTATTAAATACTTGTAACCACGTTCACTGCAAATTTCCAGTTTTCTTTAAATTTCAACGTCAAAATATGTTTTTCACAGGAAAGACTCCATAGCCCCAGGAGAAGGCACATGAATTTGCAAGTTCTTTGCATCCCATAGGGGGAAGCAATCCACAAATGGAGCTAATGTTGTAACTTATTTTTACTCTAGTTTGTTTTCTACTTTTCCCTTTATGTTGAAAAAAATAGAAGAGAATAAAAAAAAATCAAGAGAAAGAAAAGAAAAGAAAAATGAGAAAAAAAAAATCAAAAGACAAAAAATGAAAAAGGGATAAAAATATATATGAAAAAATAAAATAAATGAAAAATTCAAAAATTTGCATGCAAGTCAAAATGTCGCATCATTTTATTTTTATTATTATTTTAATCCTTATCGCTTTCCGAAGGGTTATTTTATTTGTAAATAAAGTTGATGTGACACTCTTGTCGCATAGCGATAATGTGAGATTAAAAAGCAAAGGACGAGATTTTCCTTGCCTAGATCAACAGTGGAGGACAAGTTCAGGAACCCCCCGTGCACTTTCGAAGGTTAATGTGGGGGGGGGTGGTCTGAAGATTTGATTCATATATACTGCTGAAATATGCGTGGCAGTTTCACAATTACTTCGAGACCTGTTGTGCTAAACAACCCCCCATTTCTTAAAAAAATCTTTACATAAAATTTAAATAAGAAATGGGTCCCTTTAATAAGATTTGTATGTCCATAAATAAAATTGGTATTAACCCATCATAAGAAAAACATTTATTAAAAGGCTTTAGGTAAATGAATCATTTTAAAAGCCTTTTGAACAGAAATAAAAGTGTAACTTTAAAAAAAAAATATTATAAAACTTTTCATTATTGCGATAAACCGATCGGAAGATCACATATTGAAATAACAAAGGAAACATATGCAAAGCCACATCCATTCTCTCCGATCTGAAAAGGAAATCACAATCGGAGATTGGAGAAGCCAAATGTCAAGCACAATATAATGAAACCCCTTAAATCCTTTGATGCAATAAAGCACATCGCAATCGACAAATCGACGATGAAAACAACAAGCCAATACATAAATGAAGGCAGGCTCAAATCCTCCGATGCGATAAAGCATATCGCAATCGGCAATCGCCGAAATCACATTGAAAAACAATAAAGCCCGAGTCCATTCCCAATTGCGATATATTTATTAGGCGCGCATCTCGAAGATATATTTAAATTGGTTTGCATGCATTGTATCACCTTTCGGAGATTGGAGATATTCAAAGCAAGTGTTAAAACCTTTCCATTTACCCTCCCGATTGTCGGTTTGTGATTTATCACTGATCATCCATCAAACAAATCTAAGGCATGCTTCAACTAATCATTCGACATATAAACGACATGATGGGAATTTAAAATCTTCTTTGCCACGATTGACAGGTTAAACGGCTATTTCAACTGATTCAACTGAGAAGTCTAAAGGAACTGAGTATATATAATCTAATTGAAGTTGAAGAGCCCGAAGAACTTTCAGAAGAGGCCATGGCTGATTCAACTGAGAAGTCTAAAGGAACTCTTAAAGAGTTGGCATGCTCCTTTCTTCACAGAATAGCCGCGCGAGCTAAGGTCCTCCCATATACTGACGTCATGAGATGGGTGGTGGAAAAAATTCCAGTTACAAACAGAACCTTTTGCACAAATGACAGGAGGGTATTCGGCTCATTTCAGCCAGATGATCTAAGGAAAATGTATCACTTACCTGAGCCTGAAAAGCAGTACAACAAAGCCTTTCTTGAAGCATTTGCAAAAGAAAATGAGTCAGAATCAACCCCGATTAAGCAGTGGAGACATTTTCCTGAGAAGCACAAATACGAATCATCGGGTAAGTACTCTGTAGACTCATTGGCTTCTCCTTACTGTTATGTCGAAGCTATGATGTGTAGAATGTGGGGAACACATGAATATGCTAAGTTCACTATAGAAATGGTCCCCCTGATGGAGGCTACAATCAATGGCTATGTGATGGATTGGGCCAATATTTTATCTGACAAACTAGCCACAACAATCCTAGAATACAGAGCAAATGCATATCAAACTACTAGGACCATTCCCCCATTCTATTACAGTGCATTCATTATGGATACTATTTGTTTCAATTCTGAATTTCCATTGCTGGGGTGGAGATGGACCCCCGCATACCCTAAACCAATCCACATCTATCATGATCAGTTATGGAAAGCCAATTACAAAAATCATTTGTATAAAATCTGCAACGGTTTTATTGTGCCTATTTATTACTCCATTTTTTATAAGCCTGCTCCCAGGATATCCCCGGAAGAAGAAACAGATTTGATAGTAGTAGGCAGTTGGTTTGGGGAAGAAAAATTCACTTATATAAGGCTTTTTGGTATCCTTACCAAACCACATGTTCTTCCCTTTTATGTGCCCGATAAATTATTAGCTCAACAACTGGCTTACCAAATAATAGTAGAAGGGACATAAAAAACCCTTAGAAATTCTACGAAACATGTATGGTCTATATTCCCTTTACGATGCGGTGTTTTCACTCTTCATGATTATAAACACGCAGAAAAGGAGGTAGAAAAAATGCAAATGCTGAATCTTGCAACAATTCCCAACAGACAATATGATCCAAGAAAAGTTTCCTATAATGTTCTTGAACAAGCCAAATTTGCAAAGTTTGATCATGAAAAGGATAACTTCGATGCTCTATTTTCCTCAGCTGAATCTCTATTTCAGGTTAAATCATTGGCTAGAATCAAATATCAAGATAAAGGATTAGAAGTGTTTAATAGGCTTAGAGAGCAAAGGTTGCAAACTCTGCCTTTAGACCTCTTAGTCATTGCTCCTACAATCCAGTCATGTGGTCACGCTGAACAAATAGTTACTGATAAGACTTCTGATGTGGAAAATATCTCCGATTAGGGACGGGAATAGGAACAACAATGAGAATAGGAATAGGGAAAAGATAGCCAACTCATGGATACAGATACTCAGATTGATCCCAAACTTCTTAAAGAATGGCAACAATTTGATTCCATTATAAGCAATACTGAGACCTTGCAGGGATTCAGCACGCCTGAAGTGACAACTGGTCACAAAACAGTAACTAATACAGTTCCAACTGAAGGAACCAGTGGCCCACCCATCACTTAGAAAGATATGGAGATAATTCCAGAAAATCCATTTGATGAAATCATCCTACATGTAGAATAAATACCACCATTAGATGTCTTCTATAGCCCTAAGCATAAGGCTGTAGTAAAAAGACAAAGGAAAAAGAGAAAGTTTGATCAATCTTCTCTTTTACCTGCACAAACAGAGATGGCTAATGTGGTATGGATAGAAGAAATTAATCCTTTCGAAGACCTTACAAAACTCTCTCAATATGCCGAGGCATACTCGACAGCTACTATGGATAAAGCATCAGAAGTTAGCAATTTACTCAAGGAAAAAGATCAGACAATTGTTTCACTAGAAGCACAGGTATCCAAAAGGCAACAGAAAATAGAGCAATTAGAATAACAGTTAGCAGCACAACAACAATCAAATAACCAGCTAAATGAGCAATTGCTCAAGGAGAAACAAAGAATAGACCAAAGTGCAGTACAGAAACAAAAAGAATTATCCCTAGCATTGGCCAAGCTGAAGTCAATGAATGAACAATTGAGAAAAACAAAAGATGAGCAAATCGCTCAACTATCACAACAAATAGAAAAGTTCAAAAGTTTTCCTCAAGCAGCAGAGTTCGGATCCAAAGCTCTCCAAATCAATAAGGCCTTGATTAAACAATTAAATTTGTTTTTCTCTTGCTGAGCCCCTCTGTGAAATTGCTTCATTAATGATTGACAAATCAGTTGATGCAAGGCAGAATTTGGAGCAGGCCAATGAGACATTAATGAAATTTCTTGCCTGGCAAGAAACCAGTGAAGGGCAAGATGCAAATTTGCCTCAATTTCTAGAATCACACAAGGAAATTATTTTCCTAGAATGGCAATCCCAATTGATGAAAGTAGAAAGGGCAACTTCAAGATGTAGATCAACGATTGGTAATTTGATTGAATTAATTAATGATACTCTTTATCTGTCTAATTTGATTTCAGAATGCACTCCAGGTAAATTACCATCAGCTAAAGCATTGGAGCAGTCATGTAAGCAGGATTTAGAAAAGAAAGAGAGATTAATCGCAGGCATCCAAAGTTTAACTTGGGACACCTTTTGGTTCTTCTTGGTTAAACCGCATAATCAAAAGGCAGCACTGAAATTTTTAACCGATGCAATCGATTATATGATTCTTGAAATTCATGATGCTACGTATTCAACCCAAATGCATTCACTTCTGAGTCACCCTCTAGAATTGCAACCAATGCTAGCTATATGCCAGCTGAAACCAAAGGATGATCAAATAGTGAATCATTCTACCAACTGCAAGCATATCTATTTCAAGGAGATTTTCATGATTTGGTTATACCACCTCATAGCATCTTTATTTCATAGTTAGTTAACTTAGATAGTATTTATAGACCCTTTCATGTCTTTAGAAAGGGTCCTCAATTTTTGTATCAAAACTTGGATCGGAAGTTTCATTATTGTGCTTCCAATATATACTCTTTTTTTATGAATACTGGACCTATATTATGAATTTTGATGAAGAATACTTTTATGAGATATGCACTGTTGCTTTTTGTAAGAGTATTTCTAAGTTGGAAGACGAAATCTGAATGTGATTGATATCGGAAAGGATTCAAATTACATATGGTAATAATATTTATGTCTTTGCTCCATTCTTTTATATGAATCAGTGTTTATTCAATCTTGCTATCATTTGATATATGTATGTGTTTTAACAACAATCCTTATACTTATCATTATTGAATGTTTAAGGAATGTTATTCTTTCAATCATATTTATGTCAATGATATATGAAGAATAGTGTAATAAAGTTTTAATTATTACTTTGTTCAACTACTTGAACAAAGTAATTATCATATGAATGAATGTCTTTATTTATCAATGGAGTCATCTAAAGATCATCAAAAGTTGCATTAAAGTGAAAATTTCCCGGGATAGATTAGTTGTTTATAATTTTGCATTTTAGAATAAATCATCCATCATTATCATTAGATAATAGAAAATCAATCACTTATCCATCCTATTTACAAATCATTGGGAAACTGGTCCCATTATATCCAGTCGGAGCCACCACACCAAACAGAATAGGAACTGCCTTTAAGGTCCGGATCGGGTGGTTTTCCCCGATGTTGATGCAGCAATTTTCGAGGCATCAACATTTTTGGCGCTAGAAGGAAGGCATGAACTGTGAATGGTGAGCAAACCCAAACCTACAACCCATTCTAAGAGTAAATCTCCCTCCACCTCACCTCCGACTTCTCCTTTGCATGCTGGAACTCCAGTCTTCAAACGAGAAGAAGAGAGCACAACTACCATTGCTCAACCCCAACATATCTAAGATAAATTAAGTCGTGAATCTCCTGAAGTACAGTCTCTCATCCATAAAATTCAAGGCTTCTCAATATCACCATAGAAATCTGAGGTATCTTAAGGCAGTGTGACTTCACAATTCGTTCCTTCTCACCCCCTCACCAGACTTCAGAGTGGAAAGCTTGGTATTGAACCTACTGAGTTGCTTTTACCTAAAAGGAAATGGGCAAGAAAAACACCTGAAGGATTTTATAGTGAAATTTTCTCATAATCATCCTCCATTTCATCTTCTCCATTGCAAAGTCAACCATCCACTCCTCCATTACAAATTGTTGTTCAACAGGGATCTGAAACTTCAACATCTCAGCCTCCTCAAACTTCAATATTTGCTCCTTCCCAATCATCTGGAACTTCATCTGCACTGTCATCTAGTAGTACTTCTACAATGGAACAGAATCCATGGAATAATCCTGGTGCAGTCATAATGCCTGCACCGTTAAACCAATTGACAGCACATCCTGAAAAATGGTTGCCAAAATTTAATCCAGATGCAGGGATACCAGCTGATGAGCACATTAGTAATTTTATGTTAGCAGTTAACTTAAAAGGAGTTACAGAGGAAGATGTCATTGTTAGGCTTTTCCCTTATGCCTTATAAGGATCAGCTGGGTCTTGGTATTTTTCCTTGCCATCAGGTTCCATTACTAGTTGGAACATTTTTCAAGAACAGTTCTTGACTAAATACGGTGATGACAAATCTCTAGCAACGTTAATCAATGATCTTTTGAATCTTAGGATAGAATCTAAAGAACCTATAAAAGATTTCAATTTACGATTTAATAAACTCTTGAATAAGATTCCAACTGCCTCTAAACCTAGTGAGCAAATAAGAAGCGAATGGTATATAACAACTTTACCTTCAAATACAGTTATCTTTGTAGATAGAGCTGCAAAACCAACTCTAGTAGAAATTATGAAAGAGGCACATACTATAGAGAAACACATTATTGCTTTAGAAAAAAAGGCTGCTCTTGAAGACAAAAAATCCAAAAAGGTCTCTTTCAAAGATGATTGAAAGAAGAAAATGGCTAAAGATCCATATGATATGGAGGGTCTCCAAAAAGTTCTCAAGACTATGTCAAACGAAATGGTAGAAATCAAGAAACAAGTAGCTGAGACTTCAACCAAAAGACCATTTAGAAACTTTAAGAAACCTGAATCAAAGCCACCAAATGCTATATCCAATGCAGACTCAGATCCCAAGAGGAAGAAGAAGAAGAAACAGTCTTATCATCTGAAGAACCAGAAGAAGAAGTAACTATAGAATGTCATGGAATGTGTTACTTTAGTTTTCCTAATTCCGATACAAAAAATGAATAGGAAGCTTTCCCTGTAACTACCAGAAGTAAGGGTACTCCTGAACCTGTTCAAATAACTCAGAAGAAAAGGAATACAACCACTCCTACAAAAGAGAAAACTCCCACAAAGAAATCCACAGCGATACCTTCTCAAAATCAGCCATCAGCTTCAAATCCACCTCCAACATCTAAAACATTAGTAGTTACAGATTCTATGGATTAAAACATTATTGAAGATATGAAGAAAACAAAGGCAAATATCACTATGTTTGAGCTTAGTAAACTCAAACATCAACAAAAATTGTTGCTTAAGGAGTTAGATGTTGTACCTTCTTCTCCTCTTCCAAATGTTGTATTGTCCAAAGCTGCTAATGAAATAGGTAAGCCACCTCTTGGAAGAGTGGAAGCTACTGATGTTGTTTTAATTGGAGATAGATTGAATTCCCATATTCCTCTATTTCTCTTAACCTATGAGATCTTTAATAGAAATCTACACAACTGTTTGATTGACTCAGGGGCTTCCTCGAATATAATGCCAGCTTTAGTTTGTTATAAACTGAACATTGAACCACAAAAGTCTGCAATTCATATTGTCCAGTTGGATAGAACTAGGGTCCAAGTTTTAGGAGAAATCAACTCAATTACTATTAGGTTATCAGCTGATCCAAGAGTGGTTTAGAGAATTGATATTTTAATCACTGATATACCTAAATTCTATGGTTTGATTTTGAGTAGAGATTGGTCTGAGAAACTTCATGGTTATATTTCCACCGATTGGTCTCGTATGTGGATACCTTATAAAGGAAATCCAAATCAAATAAAGATTGATCGAGAGAAACATATGACCCATACGGTTACTGAGTTTGAACAAGAAAATCAACCAATAGCATTCGATAACAATATTTTGGGGAATTACTCATCTGAATCATTCTTTGGAAATTTTACTGCTCAACCATCCCCTTTCTTAGTTAATAATTTCACATATCAAATCAAAATTTTTTCTCAAACAGATACATCAAGGTGTGTTAAAATTGCTGAGGAAACTGTAAATAAAACTGTAGATAAATCTTTGTTTTGGTCATTACATTTTGATGGGTCTAAATCTAGTGAAGGTGCAGGAGCATGATGTATTTTAGTTAGTCTCGAGGGAGAAAAGACCATGTTATCATGTAGGTTGGAATTTGAATGCACAAATAATACAGCCGAATATGAGGCCTTAATTCAAGGACTTTACAAAGCAATTGGCCTTAAAATTCGATATGTGAAAGTGTTCGGTGATTCTAAAATAGTTATAAGACAAGTCAGAAATACTATTCATTTCCTTTCTAGTCACCTTAAACACTATCAGTCCTTGGTACAGGACCTAATATCTCAGTTTTTGGCATTCAATATTTCTCCCATCCCTAGATCCCAGAATGCAGTAGCAGATTTACTAGCTAATGTTGCTTCTAAGCTCCTTCCATCTAAAGATTATAGCCCCGATAGATTCTCAGTAGAGTTAATTTTTAGACCATCAATTCCTGATAATGTTACTAACTGGCGAGTGTTCAATCACGATGATGAAATTTTAAATTTATTAACTTCTAACAAGTCCTATGATGACCAAATTATTGATGAAAGTGACCACGACCTTCAAATGAAGGAAAAGTTTGAAGAAAACTCAATACCTAAACCAGTGGTCAAGCTTGAAGATCTTTATGACATCAAAGACAAGTTTAAACAGGTTACTAATTCAAAGCTCCAAAGTTCTACTTTGAGATTTGAATTGATAAACCTTGGTATTGAGGAGAATCCACAAAACATCAATTTGGGATTTGGACTTTCTTCAGAAGAAAGAATCGCATTCCTTAGATTATTGCATAAATATAAAAATGTCTTCACTTGGAAATATGATGATTTGAAAACATACGATACATCTATCATACAACATAAAATTCCAATGCATTCTGAACAAAAACCAGTACAACAGAAATTAAGAAAGATTCATCCTAACTTAGAGAGCCAAATAAAAGCTGAATTAAACAAACTCTTGAAACCTAAGATAATTTTTCTTGTTAGAGATTCAAATTGGGTGTCCAATATGGTGCCAGTAAGGAAGAAAAATGGTGATATCAGAATTTGTATTGATTTTAGAAATCTTAACAAAGCAAGTCAAAAGGATAACTTCCCTCTACCAAAAATGGAGCAAACTCTACATTCAGTAGCTGGTTCTGAACTGGTGTCCTTCTTAGATGGTTTTTCAGGGTATAACCAGATTTTGGTACACCCTGATGACATACTTAAAAATACTTTCAGAACTAAGTGGGGAACTTATGCCTACCAAAAAATGCCTTTCGGTTTAATCAATGCTGGAGCTACGTTCCAAAGAGCGATGGACATAGCATTCAAAGGATTGATCAACAAATCAGTAGTTTTTTATTTAGATGACATTACTGTGTTCTCTAAGAAAAGATCAAATCATTTGCATGATCTGAAACAAATCTTTGAACGCTACGAAAGGTATGGTATTTCACTCAATCCTAAGAAATCCTTTTTCGCTCTTGACCAAGGTAAACTCTTGGGCTTCATTGTTTCAAAGGATGGTATTATATTGATCCAGATAGAATCAAAGAGATTTCTGATATTCCATTCCCTCATAATAAACAATCCATGCAATCCTTTTTAGGTCAAATTAACTTTGTAAAAAGATTTGTACTAGATTTTTCACAAATTGTTCTATCATTACAAACTATGATTAAGAAAGATTTTGTGTTTAAATGGGGGCCTGTAGAAAAAAAGGCATTTGATTCCATCAAACAATCAATCATAAATGCCCCTGCTTTAAGCACTCCTAATTTCCAAATCATTTCATGTTATATACTCTTCCATCTGATACATCTTACGCAGCAGTGCTGATGCAAATTAACAATCAAAACTTGGAAGCACCAATCTCATTTTATAGTTCAAACCCTCAAGGAGCCAAACTTAACTACTCAGAAATTGAAAAACAATCCTTTGCTATATATAAAGCCATTAAACACTACAGACCCTTTCTCTTAAAAGCTCACACGAAAGTTATAGTCCCTTTTTCAGTAGTAAGACAGTTACTAGTTCAAAGAGAATTAGGAGAAAAGAGAGCAAATTGGGTAACAACATTACAAGAATATGACTTGGAAATTAAACCAGCAAAGATTGTCAAAGGCCAAGCTTTTTGCAGGTTGTTTGCAGGAGCTTCTAATATCCAGGAACCTGAAGGTACAAAAGAAACTGAAGAAATCAATTAGATAAGCACCACTAATCCTGGATCCCAATATGTAGATTTGATTTTCTATTTGAAAAATGGATATGCTCCTTCTAATCTTTCTTATAAAAACAAACATGTCATATGACTGAAAGCAAAAAATTTCATTATTGTAGATGGTGTATTGTTTAGACGAAATTATGATTCAATTTTGTTAAGATGTTTAGAAAAACCTGAAGCGCAAAAGGTCTTGCAGGAGCTACATGATGGACCAACAGGAGGGCATTTTGGAGTTGATACAACAGCTCACAAAATCATTCATGCTGGGTATTATTGGCCTACCTTGTTCAGATATACTCATGAATATGTAAGCAAATGCTAAAGTTGTCAAACTGCTAGTGGAAGACAAAGGAAGCCATCTTTCCCTTTGCAACCAGTCAACATTGAACAACCTTTTGAACAATGGGGATTGCATATCATTGGAGAAATCATGCCACATTCGTCCAAATAACATAGGTATATTCTCACAGCCATTGATTACTTTACTAAGTGGGTTGAAGCAGTTCCTTTGAAGACAAAAAACTTTGAGGTAATCATTGAATTCATAGATCAGTTCATTATTACCTGGTTTGGTGTCCCAAACGCTCTTATTTTTGATAATGCATCTTACTGCTCTAGAAATTCTATATTTGAGTTTGCTATCGAAAGGGGATTTAAATTAAAATATTCTGCAAACTACTACCCTCAGGGTAATGGTTTAGCAAAATCCACCAATAAAAATCTTATCAAAATCATTAAGAAAACTATAGAACATAATCATAAAAACTGGCATAAGTCTTTGATATTTGCACTATGGGCTGACCGAATAACACATAAGGCTTCTATAGGCACTTCCCCATTCAATCTAGTGTATGGAAAGGAAGCTGTCATACTAGCAAATGTATTACTTCCATCACTAGCCTTAGTGCAGTTTATTGAAGAAACTCCCTCATCTTCCATTCAAGTGAGACATGATCAGATCCTAAAACTAGAAGAAGAAAGGGAGAAAGCCCGAATTATACATGAAAAAAATCAGCAGATTATTAAGTCATCTTTTGATGCAACTTCAATCAGCTCAAAACATTTACAAATTGGTGATCTCGTTTTGAAGTGGGACAAAGCCAATGAGGATAAAGGAAAACACACTAAGTTCTAGAAAATGTGGCTTGGACCATTCCAAATCAGCGAGAAGATAGGCCCTTTTACATTCATATTGCAAGATCTATCAGGAAAGAGAGAGTCTCTTCCTGTCAACGGCCTTATCTCAAAAAATTCTTCAATTGAGGAGGTAACCCCTTCTCCCTTTGTAAATATTCAATTTGCAGCAGGATTTGTGTGAATAAATTAGTTTGTTTAAAATCCTAGGAAATAAAGTTGTAAAAACCCTTCCATTGGTCTTTGCTATGATGAAAAAGTTACTCAAAAGAAAATAATTTTAACATTTACTTTTAAGAAACGGAAGCCTTAAAGGAAAAAGAAAATTCTAGGAAATTAGGTATAATTAGATTCTAAAAACCCCATTTTATTTTTGTGAAATCTTCTCAAAACTTAGAAATACTATAAATCATTTTAAAGTTTTAAAAGCCTAAAAACAGTTATCAATACAAAACAAAGACTCATTCAATCTTAGCATCTTCAACTCTCACCCTGTCATCCATATTCTTTTAAGGAGAAAATTGTTCATCCCATCCATCAAGGTTTATAATTACTCAGAGTGTAATTTTAAAATATATTTGATATAAAAGATAAGAGGTCTTATTACAAGCCTTCTTACCATGATCATAGGGGAATAGTTCAATTGACATTACCAACACTGCATACCAAAATAGGGTAATGGCTTATAATTATAAGACAAGGGGTCTCATCACGAACCAGCTTGTTCAGTTAAATTACAACTAGTGAATGGCATTGTCAATAGCTGGCCACCAAACCAGGACAATGGCTTTTTATCTTACAAAATAAGAAAAAAAAAATATGTAATACAAAAAATATGGAAATGTATCTTTTGGATTCATTCTTTTTAATTATACTCTAAAATGGATGGAACAATGAATGATCAAATGGTTAAAAGGTAACCCTGCCGAGACTATAAACGTTTGTTGGCAGCAAGGGCTCTATCTATGACAAAGGAGTCATTATAAAAGCTAAGTTGGAAAAGTATTTTGTTTTATCATTATCAACCAATTAAGGTCTATTTAAAACTTAGAATTTATTTAATTTTAAGAAGAGAAAGAAATAGAAAAAATAGTTATCATTACATTCAGAATCTATGATTATCTAGTTATATTATATTTTCTCTATCAATTAAGATTTTCATATTAAGAAAGTTAAAGTATTATATTACTTTCTCAGAGATAATTGTTTCTCCCAGTGAATCGCCAATTTTTGTGTTAAACAACAACCCCCCATTTCTTAAAAAAATCTTTACATAAAATTTAAATAAGAAATGGGTCCCTTTAATAAGATTTGTGTGTCCATAAATAAAATTGGTATTAATCCATCATAAGAAAAACCTTTATTAGAAGGCTTTAGGTAAACGAATCATTTTAAAAGCATTTTGAATGGAAATAAAAGTGCGACTTTAAAAAAATATATTATAAAACTCTTCGTTATTGCGATAAAGTGATCGGAAGATTGCATGTCGCAATAACAAAGGAAACATACGCAAAGCCACATCCATTCTCTCCGATCCGAAAAGGCAATCGCAATTGGAGATTGGAGAATCCAAATGCCAAGCACAATATAATGGAACCCCTTAAATCCTTCGATGCGATAAAGCACATCGCAATCGGCAAATCGGTGATGACAACAACAAGCCAATACATAAACGAAGGTAGGCTCAAATCCTTCAATGTGACAAAGCATATTGCAATCGGAAATCGGCGAAATCACATTGACAAAATGATAAAGCCCGAGTCCATTCCTAATTGCGATATATTTATTAGGCGCGCATCTCGAAGATATATTTAAATTGGTTTGCATGCATTGTATCACCTTTCGGAGATCGGAGATATTCAAAGCAAGTGTTAAAATCTTTCCCTTGACGCTCCCAATTTCCGATTTGCGATTTATCATTGATCATCCATCAAACAAATCTAAGGCACGCTTCAATTAATCATTCGGCATATAAACGACATGATGGGCATTTAAAACCTTCTTTACCACGATTGATAGGTTAAACGACTATTCAATGAAGCAGTTAAGGGTAGATCTTTTCTTTAGATTTTATCCGCGGAAACCTTTAATTGTACGCTATTACCACATGCTGATCGACGTAACTCTTTTTCATTATCATATTTTTCTGTTGCGGCATTTCTCTATATCACGGCTTTTCAATTGCTTGTGCAAAATTTCGCTGAAAACAAAAATCTAATGCAAAATGGGAAATAAATCAAAGAAATCCGTAGCAACGGCTCTTGTGTCAGCAGCTCAGCCAACCAAAGATCACGGACCAAGCAAAAAGGGATTAATATCAGACACGACATGTCTCGGACTAGGAAACACTAGCTGGGAGAGTATCTATAATCTAATTGAAGTTGAAGAGCCCGAAGAACTTTCAAAAGAGGCCACGACTGATTCAACTGATAAGTCTAAAGGAACTCTTAAAGAGTTGGCATGCTCCTTTCTTCACAGAATAGCCGCACGAGCTAAGGTCCTCCCATATACTGACGTCATGAGATGGGTGGTGGAAAAAATTCCAGTTACAAACAGAACCTTTTGCACAAATGATAGGAGGGTATTCGGCTCATTTCAGCCAGATGATCTAAGGAAAATGTATCACTTACCTAAGCCTGAAAAGCAGTACAACAAAGCCTTTTTTGAAGCATTTTCAAAAGAAAATGAGTCAGAAGCAGCCCCGATTAAGCAATGGAGACATTTTCCCGAGAAGCACAAACACGAATCATTGGGTAAGTACTCTGTAGACTCATTGGCTTCTCCTTACTGTTATGCCGGAGCTATGATGTGTAGAATGTGGGGAACAAATGACTTTGCTAATTTCACTATAGAAATGGTCCCCCTAATGGAGGCGGCAATCAATGGATGTGTGATGGATTGGGCCAATATTTTATCTGACAAACTAGCCACATTAATCCTAGAATACAAAGCAAATGCATATCAAACTACTAGGACCATTCCCCCATTCTATTACAGTGCATTCATTATGGATATTGTTTGTTTCAATTCTGAATTTCTATTGCTCGGGTGGAGATGGACCCCCTTAGACCCTAAACCAATCCATATCTATCATGATCAGTTATAGAAAGTCA
>APFE030091766.1:0-12088 GCA_000404065.3 Pinus taeda
ACAAGCGAGATATTTGCAACATGAAGTGCAAAAACTAATATAACCACTAGGAGAATATAAAAGTCTGATGATAAAAGAACTGGGTATATAAATCGTCAATCCCACGGGAGGTTTGATAACACAAAGAAAAACAAAATGTGAAATCGGAAAGCAATGGCAAACAACCGAAGGACGAGACACCACCAGCCAGTTATCAATCTAACAGACTCCCAGAAGGCATATACAGGGCAAAAAACCAGACCCAAGCATCACAGACTGAAAAACAGGCTTATAAACAGATCTAACCAGTGCGGCGCGACTGTGAGCCTGCAACTCGCGCTAAAAAGAGTGTAGCGCGAGTTGTCCGAAAGCAGATCGCGCCCAGTAGCGCGACTGTTCAGAGAAAAAGCGCGCTGGCGGGAATTTTCCAGGAAAAAAAAACAGAGGCGCGCGTGTAAGCCTGCAACCCGCGCTAAACAGAGTGTAGTGCGAGTTGTCCGAAAGAGGATCGCACCCAGCAGCGCGACTGTTCAGAGAAAAACCGCGCTGGCGGGAATTTGCCAGGAAAAAAAAAACAGAGGCGCGAGTGTAAGCCTGCAACCCGCGCTAAACAGAGTGTAGCGCAAGTTGTCCAAAAGAGGATCGCGCCCAGCAGCGCGACTGTTCAGAGAAAAACCGCACTGGCGGGAATTTGCCAGGCAAAAAAAAGAAAATAAAAAAGAACTAGACAGAGCCAGTGAGTGAAGGATAGCAAGAACTCCAAGCAAAGAAATTGTTCAGACAAGAAAATGACAGCAAAACGACATGCGAAGCAGGATCGATACCGTCCAGTTTGTAAATCAACCTGGAGATGGACTGAAGTGGCGTTGATCTACTTCACTTCCGCATAGCGGAAGTGTTTCGAAGGCTGCCTGGCCGCTCTTCAGGCTCCGTCCACGATTTACAAATCAGACAATATAACACAAACAATCAATAGACAAACTCCCCAGCGGAGTCGCCAATTTGTTGTGGAGGTAAATCCCCTCTGCGGATAGAGGTGATCCCACTAGCCCCACAGGGGTCTAGCAACAATCATTCACGCTGCATGCAAGTTCCTAAATATACAATTTAGAAGTCGATCAGGGAGACCAACCTAGGATCCAACGCTGTTTGTTGTGAGAGAAGTGTCGCTCCTGTCCTCTAGCTCTGGCCGGTCACTATCCTTGTGCTCCACGCATGGACACCTGCACAAATGAAGAACAACCCACAAACAAGCGTAAAATCCGAAATCGTACAGCTATATATCAGTCAAGTAGGATATAATTCAAATATTACCAGTAGAACACATGAATGGAACCATAATAACAGTCGCTTATCATTAATAGAAAAGAGAGAAGAATTACAACCACTTAAGGCTTGACGCTGCAAATCTCCTCTAGCTGGGTCGGCAGTCAGTCTGACATGTCTTGCAAAGTCACTTTCTCTCTCCACAATCCGGCAGCATAACCTCTCTTTCAGCTCTTAGCTCATACTATCTCTCTCACTAACTTGTTCACTCTTAGCACTATTAACACTAGCCTGTTCAATATGGGGAGATAGGCATTTATAGATGGGGGGAGAGGAGATATGCGTTGTATGTGGACACCTTCTGGGTTTTTGGCAATGTCCCAAAAATAACCATTGAGTTGGGTTGCCTTGGATAGAAAAGTCGATGCCCGACTGCTTTTATGGGATTGTTCCTTCAGGGAACTGGGTGAGTCACGGAGGAAAAAGCATTCCAGCATGCGCTGGCCAAAAATCATGCCCAAATTGTGTGGCGCGGGCCGTGCTCTATGAAAGAGCGTCTATGGGCGTACCCTCTTTGTAGGAACTGAGCCATAGGCGCGGGTTAAAACACTTTGGACCCGCGCTAATGGAAAAAGGGCATCTTCCAAGGTTAATCTTCAAAGGGTGTCTTCAGGGTTATTGAAATTCATACTCAGGAGACCTCAATGCAACTGTTTTCAAGTTATGTCACTGGTCACAGGTCCGTAAATGTGTCCTCCAATGTGTGACAGCGGGGGGGTAACAAGGACGGTGACCAACGATGACAAATTACTGCGTAACAGTGCCCATGGAGAGATTATTGAAGAAGGATGTGATGTTCTGATGGGACGATGATTGCCAAAATATTTTAGATGTATTGAAGGAATAAATGATTACAGCCCCTATTTTAGTGTTCCCCGACTGTAAGAAGGAATTTTGTGTACATATAGATGCATCCTGCATAACATTAGGAGTTGTGCTCACCCAACCAGATGTAGGTGATATTGACCACCTGATAGCATTTGCGAGATGGAAGTTGTCAAAGCTAGAGAAGAATTATTCAACCACAGAGCACGAAGGATTGGCAATGGTGTATATGCTTCAGGTGTTCAGGAACTATTTAATTAGTGCGCACTTCAAAATATACACAGACCATTCTAATTTGAGGTACCTGGTCAACAAGCCTGTGTTGGGGGGGGACTTTGTACATGGTTTCCTCTCTTTCAAGAATATGACTTTGAAGTAATTGTGAAGCTAGGGAAATTAAATGTTGGACCAGATCACCTGTCATGGATTGAGAATGGTGACGAGCCTACAAATCTAGATGAAGGACGGTTTGATGTGCAGCTCTTTGTTGTGCGTGTCACAGAAGAAAATTTTGCAGACATAATTTAGTTCTTGTCTACCGGTATACCACCTGAAGGATATACAACACATCAAAAGAAGGAATTGGTGGTCAGGGCTGCAGATTTTTCTATCATTGCAGGGAACTTATATAAAATGGGATCAGATGAAGTGCTCCATATGTATGTCCCAGAGTATGAAAGACAAAGTATCCTTGCTAAAGTACATGGGGGAGTTGCAGGAGGATGTTATGCAGGAAGAGAAACTGTGTAGAAGATCCTACGAGTAGGACTATGGTGGCCAATTGTGCATAAGGATTCCAAGGATTATTGTAGGGCATGCAATGTTTGTCAGAGAATGTGGAGGCCGTCATGAAGGATGAATTACCTCTGAACCACCAAGTGTCATTGCAGGCATTCGATAAGTGGGAAATAGACTTCATGGGACCAATTCAACCACTAGGAAAGAATACAGGAGCAAGATACATAATTATAGCAACATAATATTTGAATAGTTGGGCTAAGGCACAACAAGTGAAGGATTATAGCGTAGCTACAACTGTAAATTTTAATTTTGAATACATTTTGTCTTGGTTTGGATGCCCTAAAATTTTGATGAGTGATAGGGGCTCACACTTCTTGAATGAAACGATGGCTGCCTTGCTTGAAGAGTTCCAGTTGTATCACCTGAAAAGCATGCCGTATCATCCGAAAAGCAAATGGAACGGTGGAATCCTTTAATAAAATCCTAGAGAATGCATTGACAAAGATTTGTAATTCAAAATGGAATGATTGGGATGTGCACATACCAGCTATTCCATGGGCGTATAGAACTACCTGTAAAAAGCTGACTAGACAAACACCATTTAGACTAGTTTATGGACAAGAAGCCATAATCTCGATGGAGTACATAGTGCTAGGTTTACAAATTGCGGCAGTTATAGACATGCCCAATCAAGATAACATGGAATAACGCCTCATGCAGCTAGTTAAGTTGGAGGAAGATTTCTTCTTGGACGATTTTCGTCAACATGTGCAGATGGATCGCAAAAAGGTATTGCATGATCACCATATTAAGCAGGTCACCTTTAAGAGTGTGGATCTGGTATTGTTTTATGGTAGTAAGTTCACAAAGTTTCCAGTAAAGTTCCAAATGAGTTGGCTAGGGCCCTATAATGTCAAGGAGATTATGGATGGAGGCATAGTTCATCTCGTGAAGCTGAACGGGGAGTTGTTTCCAGGAAAGGTCAATGGGAGTTGGCTAAACTTGTACAGGCATGATTCCACCTCTGCGCAACGACTATATGGATGTGGGATAGTATTAGTACTCCAGGTAGTTACAAGGGAGTGTGGGACCATAAACTAAACTTCCAAAAGGATGGTTGGGCAAAGAGAATGGGTGGACAGACGAATTGAAGGAAGGAATCGAGGAGAGTTGTGCTAGAATAGTGGGTCTCGTATAGCCTAGCCAATAAGTGACGATTGGAAGCACTGTAGATGATTGGATGGCGATTTATCTATTAAAGGGAGTGAGGGGAGATAATTTAGGATGCACATATTTGGAAATATGTAGCCAAAAGCGCATTAGTGATAGGGATTTGGAGGGAACGGATGGATTTGAATTCAAATTGGGCTATAAATATAGCATCCTGCTCCACGTTTGAACACTTTTCTTCCTAGTAATTTTCCTTGACCTTTTGTGCTTTAGCTTGTGTCAAAAGAATTTTTGTATGTCTGTAGAAGATTGGGAAATACTTCGAGAGAATATTTCATAGATAGGATTTGGGAATTTAACTGATTGGCAACATGAAATTTTCCTCGAGAGAATGACTACAGCTTGACCTAAGCTTGAGCCAGCCTAACCTGTGCCTACCAGTTTGCCTACTACAATGCCTAGGTCACCATACCTAAACCATTTGCTTTCGCGGGAGGGGAGAAGAAGTAAACGAATCCCCAACAAGCGTTGGTGTGGCAATCTCCACGTAAAAATCCAATGAAGGTCAGACAAAAGGGTAAAATGGATAGAACCTAGCAGCTGATGGAGCCTCGGGACTTAGATGAAGAAGAGCTCTCCAAGGGGATTGAAGAGATTCATGGTGATGAAGCCGGGCTAATAACTTGACTACCTCCTTGTATACCACCGAGGAAATCTATAGCCAAAGTTCCTAGAGACCTGGATTCATCAAAGTTCATGGTCTGTACACCTTAGCTACTAGAAAATTTACATTTTGATGGTAATTTGTTGGCTTGAATTCCGTATTTGAAGATGTAAGACTAGGAATTGGGGGATCACACGAAGTTCCCACAAATGGAACTGAGAAAATACCTGAAGAAGGTGTATTATGAAGAATTAGAGGTTACGCAACTTGAGCCAATGAAATGGGTGGTTGACGTTGGGTGCGTAGGGCTACTGAATATGTTGTGGGTGACGCATTACAGCCGCAACTCCATTAACATGGTTTGTGTTCGCCAACTATTGACGCTGGTTCATGATGGGTGCCTTTGCTTGGGAGGGGCCATCCCAATCACTGATATGCTGATTCACCTAATAATAACTCTCTTGACGTATCAAGGAATAGACCCTGCAGATGCTTTCGTAGGAAAATCACAGGAGAAGAAGTTCGCAGATCAGATGAAGAGCGACTTCAGGTTGGTGAAGAAGTCGTGCGGCTATGCAATCAGTTCCATATCTGATGGCACAATGCAGTTCGCTGCCCAAATACTGGTCCAAAAGATCATGAGGAAATGTCACACTGATGAAGTGTTAGCACCAGTGGCATCTTTGGCTACGTAGTGCACCAAGGGAGTCCAATATAATTGGGCTATGTATTTGTGTCATGAATTTTTAGGGATTATCGAGAGGCCCAGGATGAGGAAAAAGTATTTTATTATGCTTGGCAAATTTGATTGATCACGTTGGTGGCATGGACGATACCAGAAGAAAGCCAGTTTGCACAACATGATCTAGATCTATGTGAGGCCGTGAAGTTCACCTCGCTGTGGGTGACCAAGGCCCTGAGCATGTCATGGAGACTAAAATATTTTGGGTCTTGTTTGAATCAGAGCTGAGGATGGTGATTAACTAGCGGCCATGGTTATCACCTATATTGCATGTGCAACATGCCAATGTTGTCGATTTGAAGGTAGATTTTCATAATCTGCATATCCACATGAAGAAATATGCCATGGGAACATGGAACAAGTTTCCATACCTGGTCACCAAAGATGACGTTACAGGGGAATCAGTAAATGGCCGAGCGACTAGATGACCCCATCTGATGCAGACATAGGTAGAAGTAATGTTGTCGAAGGTGAAGTAGACAAGACCACAACTGTGATGATAGTAGTGAAAGAGAAGAATAAGGAAGCACAGAAGGCTTTTGCGAAGGAAAAGGTTGTGTAGTAGAAGGAGGCTTTTGGAAAGGAGAAAGAAGCAACAAAAGAGAAGGTCTCTACCAAAGAGATAGAAGTTCTAAAGGAGAAAATGACCACCACGTCGTAAGCCACTATTGACCTTGGATAATCTGAGACAAAGTGCACCAATGAAGAGGTTGAGATAGAGGGTGAACATGAAGGGCACAGAGGCTTGGAGTCCCCCTTCATTGTCAAAAGGACACAAAAGTGGACCTCCACAGGACTGTGCAAGAAGAAGAAGTCTGATAAGTCTATGAGTGAGACCCCTTTGGTCCTCACTGAGGGGGACCTAGACAATATTGGTGATGTGGTTTGCAATGCAACATAGAATATTTGGAGCCACATTGAGGACTAGTACCATCAAACACTCGACAAGGTACAACAGGTCCTCAGGGAATTCCAAGTCTAGATAGGGATTATTCAAGTGAGAATTGGATAGGTGAGCTTGAAGCAATCAACCCTGAAGCAAGTGAGCTTAAAACAAGTGAGCGACACAGCATTAGTAGTCGAGCTCACCATGGACCTCCACACAGTGCAGTTACCAGAGGGTTCACTGAACGTTGATACATCAGAGGATAGGGCGCACTTATTACATCTAAAGGATTTGAGTCTAAACCTTCTGGCACTTCCTATTTAGAAAATGCATGAGTTGTATCAAGGGGTATTAGATGAGCTCTAAGTTCGGGAAGAACGCACACTGTTGGTCATCAGTGAAGTAAATACCAACAACCAACAAATTTTCAAGGAAAAGGCATAGGCCCTTAAGGAATGTGAAGAAGTTATTGCGCGTAGTCAACAACTAGAAGCAGCAATAACATAGGCATGTAGTGAGCATCCCAAGATCCAGATTCTAGTGGAAGCGACCTCTGCAGAAAAGATACAAAAGTTAGTTGCCACGGTGAAAGAGATGAAGGAGAAAATTAGTAAGGTTCATTTTGAGTTGCAGCGTCAAATATCTGAGCTTCAAATTAAGTTTCAGCCAACCACTGCTCCAAAAGTCAGAGAGCAATGTGAGAATTCTATTAAAGAAGAGATGGCTACACTAGAATCTGTAGTCAAGGATTGCACTCATTTGTTTGAAAAATCCATGGAACTATGGACCTTGCTACAATGGGATCCAACATTGTAGATAATTGAAGCAGAAACCTGAGAGAAACAAAGGTAGTTCACCAATATCAAATCTACAGCACGGACCTTAACACTATTGCAAAGGTTCACCAGATTATAGGAAGGCAAGCTCATCCAGAGCAAGATTGATGAGCTGCATCAAAAGGAATCCATCATATCTTCACAAACGCAGCTCTAGGAAGATGAGGCCAGCCAATTGACACAAATGGTGCAGAGCAAGATGAAGGCTATGCAAAAGATGTAGTGAACCATGGGCCTTACAGTCAAAGCTCTAATTACATAAAACTTGGTTGAGGAATTTCGTCAAGCTGTACTACAGGGAACAAAAGATCTTTAAGTGTTGAAAATATCATTCAGTGATCTGCAGGAAAATAGCAAGGCAACACGAGTAGAGTGACTCGGGACGAGTCACAACTTTTTATTAGGGGCCTGTTGGGATGGGGTCCCCTAAGGTAAATTTTGTAAACATTTTTTGTTATTATTGTAAAGTATCCTCATTTTTAGGACAAGAGCGTGAAGGTCTATAGTAGTTAAAGGGTATTTAGGAAGGTCAAAGCCCCTTAATTTATTTATGATTTAATTTTCTTGTGACCTGCCCATGGTTCTTGGACCATCAAATTGTAATAGAAGAGAACATAAAAAGGAGTCATAGAGATTCATGAAGGATATCTAAGTCTATCTATGTGTGAATGATCTAAGTAAGAAGTTTGTTTTCAGTACTTAGGCAAAGGGGAAGGCTCCTGCAGTTGTGTGCACGGAGACCTTGGTAAGTCTACATCTGAGTGTGTAGGCCCTTGCACCTGTGTGCGTAGGGTAGAAAGAGTTTATAATAAAATATCTAAGAACAATTAAGGTTGTTTTTGGAGCATTAACTGTGTATGTTTGTGTTATTCCTTGCTTCTGAATTTACGGTATGTCCACTCTGTTTACTGTAATTTATCATGAAACATGCTTCATAGATGTGTGAAAGTGGTAGATCTAGTTAATCACATGATGTTGTGAATGTTTAGAACACTTAGCGAAGAGTTTAGATATGTTATTTGTAAGTTACTATAATTTCTGCATTTCAAGGGTTAGGGTTCGTGAAGGTTGGAATAAAGCCCTATAAGTAATAGAAATACATCACATACTTATTTGAATGTAGAAGCTTGGTCATAGCATCCCCCAATACTGCCTCGGGTGACACTGCAGCCTGCACCACATGGGTTGTTGACAAAAGGGTTGGTAGTGTAGCATTTTGTTGGTTAATGCAGCTAACTCTAAACCTAGGTCCAAGCTCCCTCAAGCCAACATTTCTCCTGTGTAATTTTTATTTCAATCCTTTATTTTAGTCTTGTTTAAAGTTGTATTAGAATAATTTTTTCTAGCATTCATCATGGATGCTTTAGAATAATTGTGTATTTCTATTTCATATTGAATTCATTATGCCTTTGTCTATCTATATGTCGTAAATACTAAGTCATAAGATTTGGTAGCATAATTCTCATGTGCTTTGTTGCATTTGAATGAGTATAGTTATGTGTTTTTCTATTTCTTGTTGTACTAAAATTGATATAAATTTGGAGGATTTACTTATCTTTCCTCTGTCTTTATAGTTGGTTAATATCTGTACTAAGGTAATGAGTTGGTGATATTTCTGGTCTCATACACTAATTTCCTCTCCTCATATCTCCCAACAAATTTTCATTATATTTTAAATGTCTTTAACATATCTAGTCTCTACAAAATCATTGATCTTCGATATTCCTTATCTTTAGATTTTTTGTGAGGGAGACCCCTCATGTTAGAAAGGACTAGTTTCTAGCCTAAAGAGACTTGTGGTTAGCTTTGTGGCCCTTTCATTAGCCTAAAGGGATTTATTGTGTGCTAACAATATGTTGGATACCTATACCAATAGGTTTCATATTTCATGATTGGCAAATTCAAATGCCAAATATGCTCTGCTTTGATGATTCAAAGATCCCATATTTCCAAGGAAAGGCAAGGTGTGTACATGCCTTCATGTCTATTAAAGTTTTGATGGATGATCCAACAGTCTAATCTGGATCATGCCATGTTTCAATTTTCTGTTGTAGAATAGAGAAAGAAATCTGTCCAAACTGTTTAATCTTGGCAGATCAGTTGTTAGGCAGAGAAACTAAGGTTCCCAACTGTTAATCTGGGGCCTTGGAAGAAAGAAGGGTAGTGCTAGATAGGAAATCAAAGAAAAAGCCAATGGAAAAGAAAAGGCACATAAAGGGTCTGCAAGTCTAAGTGCACCCTCCAAGAAGAAACAAAAACTGCTAGGCAAAATAATTGGGTAGGTAGATGGGGTTGCAGAAGTGGTGTTTCTCCCAAGCTGAATCTTGCTGATCAATACAACGAAAACAACATAAAGGAGCATGTCTAACTTCCCTTTTTTCCTGATTTATCACTCATTACTAACATCCCTTCACCAGTTGTGGTTATGAAAGAATTCAAGGTTTTATGTTGGTCCTTATTGCCTTTAAAAGCCACATTTCTTGTGTAAATTTCTTTTCATTTTGATCTACTCCCTAAGCTAAGTTGTTTTCAAGAAAACTTAGTAATATCACTTCTCATTCACCTTCTCCCTCCATATTAACCTCTAAACTTGTATTATCTAAATCCCTATGTCACCCTTTCCCTACTACTATAACACCAAGGTGTATAAACCCTAAGCATTTTATAAATATCCCCTCCTTGGCATAATAGCCATAAGATTCACTACTAGGGGATTGAATTAATACCTGGTTAGCTCAAGAACCCAAGCCTTACCTTTTTGTCTCCATCAGAACTCATTCTACCTAGCCAACCCTTCATTTTGCCCTAAAACCCTTGAAAAAGACCTTTTTCACCTTTATATCCACTCAAAAAAGCAAAAATATGCAAAAGACCCACCTTATCTGCTTTATCCTAAGTCTGGGACCCATTTGTGTGTTTGTGCGAAAATTTTATAAAAACCCTCTTTGCCTAAGTTTTGAACCAATCCGCGATTTTGCAAAAATTTCATTAAAAACCATAGTTTCCGCCTTTTTCCTAAAGTCATCGACTATGCATGATTTGACAAAGAAATACATTACAAACCATGAAATTTATCAATATTGCGAAGGGTCCTGCCGGGCGCAGATTCCAAGGAAAATATTATTATAATCCCCGCCCGATGCCGTATCCCCCGCGCAAGTCAACGGCCCGTCGACCATCCGATCAACCTCTTTCCATCCGACGGTTGACGCTGATATCGGACCGGCCCCGACGTTCGGACGATATCGTCCGATATCTGTCAGACGTTGACGTCAGGCCGGGTCCACGCGTCGCCCCCAAATCCCATCGGAGCCCCCTCTGATAGATTCCTGTCCGTAGCATAGGCTGCCCGATATTGCGCCACCTGTCTGCCAACGTCAGCGCCGCCTAACTGCCTGCGTCATCGCCACGACCGCGCGCCCCGTCCACCATTGCTCCACCTATCTGCCACCTCACCATCCCCGTGGACCAGTCATAGGCCGCCACATTACCTAATGACGTCATGTTGACGTCAGCCAAAAAAGGCGCGAATGACCCAAAAAAGCCATATTTCGTCAATTTTCGCGTTCTTTTCGCACTTTTGGAAAAAAACTATTGTTTCGCTCTCTGCATGCGTTTTACGACCATTTGCGCCAACTTGCTCAGAATCGACCAGGAGACCTCCGCGCGCCTACCCACCTGCATTGGTGACCCGGCCCATCGATTTACCAGGTATTTCTCCATACAAGTCTTCTCCAAACCTGGTTTTTTCTCTGTAATAACAAAAAACTCATTTGGAGCACAGGAAACGTATAATTCACCAGACAATTACCTGATTCATTAGCCGAGCCATTTGGACTAAATTTTCACTGAAAACCCGCATTTTTCGTTCGCGCAGTCGTGAACTAAAACCCGGAACCTGCACTCAATTGTTGAGAAAGGTCTGTTAAAGACTATTATTTGCGTTCTCACGGGACTAAAATAGTATTTCAATTGCTGCAGACTTGCCCTGTTACCCTTCATTTCTAAATTTACCTCTTCACTCAGGCAGTGCTCTCCTGGCCTAAGAAACAGCAGTCCATTTGCAAAACACAATCTAAGTAACCATGGAGACTCCAGTTGCACCAGTTGCCCTCAATGTTGCTCCCTTAAATGCCCCTCAGAGAGAATTGGAGTGGCAGGATTTGGCAGACTTGGACTACTAAATCTCAGAGGACTCCTCATCAAAAAGCAAGTTCCACCTCCACCTGCTGAATGAGCTTAAGGCCAAACATGAGGATGGGACAGACATACTAGGCATTTGGGATTCCTTCCTCCCAATTTTCAGGCTCCCTCAGGTCAACCAATTCCTTGACCTGATTCATCTGTGTGTTGTCTGCTATGACCCCATTCAAAGAGCTGTGCTTGACCCTTCAGGCTCAGTGGTATTCTACATGACCCTTGAGGCCATTAGAGAGATGATACAGTTCAAGACTCAGAAGAAATTGGTCCCCTTGTCTCTATTGGATTTGATAAACCAAGGAGCTAAGATGCTAACAGATGCACAAATCATAAAGCTCAACCAATTGTTCATTAAAAACTCTGACACTGTTCTGTACCCTCCTATTTTTGATGGCTACCTCAATCAACTGGGTGTAGATCTTGCAGACATGATCAGTTCCATCTTCAGGTACAAATCAGTTGAATTTATTGATGAAACTGTACTAGTGATGATGACTATGTTTTCCCCTGGCAAGAGTCCAATCTATTATGATTATGCCGCATACATATCAGATAGGATGCATGAGCAGTTTCTGAACCTGTCAAGAGAGAAGGTGTTCAGATACACCTCCTACATCTACCACCTCATTCTATATTATCAACATGAGAATTTCTCCTTCATTGTTAAGAGAACAGATGCACAAGGCAATCCAAGGTCAGTAGTGTACTGGACCTCAGTG
>APFE030091766.1:39262-55951 GCA_000404065.3 Pinus taeda
TATTTTATAAATACAAAGATCAAAATTACATTTATGAAGGCCAGACCTAGTTACACTTTCTTCAACACTTCAAACCAATAATAATAATTCCATTATACAAAGGTTACAATGAGAGCTTTGCATAATGCAGCTCTGGTATAAAAAAGCATTAGTATCAAAATCAAATTGCAAAAGGTTACTACTCCAAATGGTTTAGACATTAGCCATTCTAAAACTGAATGGCGTATGCAAATATTTTTATGTTTATGAATTTGTTTGTGCATTCAAACACTACTTTTATGAATAGTTGACAATGTTGTAAGCGTATATATGCTACAAAAAAAGAAGAAGGAAATATTAAAATATCAGTGATAGCTTAATAAACATTTCAAAATGCAAAAAACTTTCAGCATCACCGCATTGCCACAGAGTCATTTTGTTGTGAACATTTTCAGAAAGCTAAAACGAACTATTACTCCACAAGAAGCAACTCAAGAAAACTAACCATCCGTCTCCATATTACATCTTCATTCACCACAACATATTATAAATGAGTCTCGAACTATTTAGTTGAGAAATAGTTTGGGAAATAAGCTCAATTTGAAATGCAAGGAATAGAAACAGGTTCATTCTCATAAGTACCATTAGGTGTCTAACCTAATCTGTAACTCATAAACTATATTTTCTCCACACATTCTTTGTCTATGACTAACTTATCTCACTATTCACATGTAGATACAACCTGCTCATCAACAACACCAATAATAATAACACCAACATTAGCAACACTTCCAATGAAAACTCATAGCTTTTTCTCCAATCCAGGATGACTCCATTGAATGGTAAAAACTTATCTTTCAAAAGAAGTATATATACGTGAATTCACTGAATAAATTTCGAAAATAATATTTTATAATATCGATTGATACGACCTTATCAATATCTTTGCAACTAATGATAATAGTTGCAATAACGTGATTGCATATAGATTTCCTTAATAGAAATTAAAAGAGTACTTAACATTAATTAATTCTTGGATGCTAAGGGAGAATATAAAGTTTCTGCATTGGGAATGTGGAGGATTCTTTCAATATATTGTATGTTTCCTGCTATCATTATAATGATTTCGATATATAATGTGTTATAAACATGAATATTAAATTGCGCTAGAAACCACTACAATACGCAACATTAAAATTGATAAATGAGATTTGATATTGTATATGGATTTGATTTTTTCACACTTACTCTCTGCATCCAAACACATCTTTTAACTTCTGTAAGCTTTCCGATAAAAAATACATAGTGGCAAATTATTTGGTGCAGAAGAAGTTGATTTTGCTTGAATGCAGAGAAATCACTATTGTGCACTTCCATACATTCACTCGTTGCTAATTATTACATTAAACCATATTTCTATGATTTGATAAATTGAAAAATTTATTCGACAATAGTCAAATTCTTCAACCAAAAAATAAAGGGTAATGTTAATAGTTCTTCTTTAAGTTTGCTTTTTGCATGCTTCCATGCTTTTACATGTCTATATTTGCAATATTAACATTAACATCGTATTTGAAGAAGAGCTTCAGTTAACCAAAATAGAATGAGTTGTAGGATATCAATAAAATACTATGTTGATATCAATTTCAAAATAATATTAAACTGAGCAATCATAGCTATTATTGATGTTTTAAATGTTTTGATGTATTTCCTCTAATTAATACAAAACACTGTCATGAGTAAATGTCAATCCTCAACATTCAATTCACCAACTACACATGTCTATGTTGGAGAGCGAAGACGCATAGATGAATTTATTCTGTAAAGACGAAATTAATTTTAAACATATACAGGGGACAAGGTATGCATGGGAGAACGAGAGTATAGAGATGAGTTTATTTAGCAGAGATGAAATTAATTTTAGGCTTCTTTCCATTTAAAAATTTTACAGATGTAGCTATGCGAAAGAGAAGTTGCATATATATGTGAATTTGTGAAGAATGAATGATGTGTGGAAGGATATATTAATAGTAATGTGTTTTAACTCTAAGAGTGCAGAAACGCGTTTATTGCACTCAAAAAAAATTAATTTCAAACTTCTTTCCATTTAAAATTTATATAATATTTTAGTGTTATACTCAACCTTTTAATTTCTAAAATTTTATAACAAGTGATGTCATGATTTTGGATGTCCACTTTCAATCAATAATTTAATATATTGTAATAGAATTGATTTATGAGATGAAAAATATCCATGTGAACAAATAATGAGAGAAACAAAGAAAAAAAATCCTATTATTGGTTTTTAGCGATGAATTTGTGTGGAATGAAGGATGGGAAAAAAGATCTTTTAATTGTACTGTGTTTTCCAGTGGTTACTCTATTATTAATAGATTGTGCAGTTAATGGATTTCCCCTACAATCCTACACATATGAATTTGTGTTATTTGTTTTGAAAGTTTACATTAGAGTAATGTTTTAATGCTTTGAAAATAATGCTTATTATTAATATGATTGTGTGAAGTGCAGAGGTTTGAGAAATGAAAGCTTGAGAGTTTCTTCTGTACAATGGATTCATCTCTACATTTTAGCACATATCCATTAATTTTATTTTGAAATTATATGTTAGTATTAGCTGTGCAGAAGAGAAGTTGCATAGAGTTGTGAATTTGTGAGGAATGAAGGATGTCTAGAAGGGTCTTTTAATTGTAATGTGTTTCCTAGTGGTTATTTTATTATTAATGGATTGTGCATAGTATGCTGATTTGCACAATGAAAGCTTGAGAGCTTCTTCCGAACAATGGATTTCCTTTATAGTCCTGCACATATTCCTTTTTGTTGTTTGTGTTGAAAGCTTATGTTAGAATAATATGTTAGTGCTTCGAAAATGATGCTTATTATTAATATATTGTTTAAAGGAAATACATTGTGTGGAATAAGATCTCAAGATTTCATTGTGAAAAACTCTACACTCTACAAAATCTATTAATTATAAAATAACAACTTGTGTTGTGTTGGTGTGCGAATGAAGCTTCCAAGTTTTCATTATGTGGACCTCCACAGTCCGCATAGTCTACTTAAAAAGAATGTGACTAGTTATAGAGAGATAACCATAATAATAATTTTTTGCATCGTGCAAATATTTTCTAGTTGTGTGAACTTCTAAATCTCCATACTAGCAATATAATTTTTTGCATCCTCGTATGAATTTCCCCAGTCATAGACTTTTTCATTATATCTATTTTCTCCAAAGAAATTATTGCAAATATGAGTAATTTTTTCCTATTTCATAAATGCTAACCTATTCATAGATTTTTTATGCACAAACTAGAAAACCCTCTCAGGTTTCTCCAAACCTAAGGCAAACGGATCAAGGGATCTACTGCAATAAAGGTAGATGTATTCAATTAAGAAAGCATTGGATTGAAACTAATAAATAGGAGGTGAATGAAAAATTGCTTGTCATTACATGTAGCTTAGCTAGAATAGTCAGTGTAGTTGAGAAAGGATCCTTAACCAGTTCCAAAGACAAAACCGACAGACAAGACGCACAAATGTGATATTCAAAGCATATAAACTTCACTAATCCAAAATACCTACAAGTAAACAATATGATTCCAATAAATACATCAACAATAGCCATAATCCAAATCATTACAACATAAACATAAGAATTATAAGCTCGAGACAATGGTATGGAAAAACAACAATAAATCTATATATTCAATGAAGCAATATTACAACCATAGATGGTTGCAACATGAACTCCTCGAACTCCTAGTTCTTCAATCTCTCTCTCAAACAATATCTAGACAGTATAATAGTGCATTAATTCTAATCCTAATTACAATGGCCTAGCTTCTAATATATAGGCAATGAAAGGCTCTCATCTTTTACCAATTTCTTCACCAGTTCACTTTGGGCAAAAGCCAAAGGATGGAAGATATTTCCTTCATTTTATTACTTTCTCCTGGTCTAGTAGCCTTGGTTAGGATAGGAAACATCAATAGATGAGCTTGAGGCAATATTTTCTAGCTTTTTAGAGTCAACTTTTAGTAAACAATGGAGACAATGTGAATTAACTCGTGATTTTTTCTGGTGGGAACATGAAAATTAGGTAATGCATCCCTCATTAAGATACAATGCATTCATGGATAGGGTAAAAAATGCTGTTGGTTTGTGGACAGTGTTAACACTTTGAACAAGGCTTTCAAGGTGCATTACAGTGGAGAAAAAGGCCTCCAATAAGGGCTTATTCTAGTCATAAAAAAATTCTTCTCCTCTGAGCTGATGAGGAGGTATTTTCTACTATAATAGATGCCCCCAAAGTGTAAGTTCAAATAAGAAGATGATGGCCAAAATACTTGATGTCATAGTTGAAGAGATATATATTTAGAGTTTCAAGCTGAAAGGAGACATGCAAACAACACACGTATGTCAAAGATATATAATATTCATGTCTTGAGTCAGGCATTCCCATGCTCACTAGCTACCAAAATGATGTCTCATGGATCTCTGACAAATTGTACACCAATAAGCACAATGTGGATAGATATCATATTATAACCAATCTAATAAGTTTTCTCAAATAAAAAATAGTCACAACTTGGGAGAGGAACAAAGTTGACTGATGTATGCCTCTACCCAAGGTCTTTGACACCATCACATAATAGCATAACTATACACATGTGAATAAATGAGCTGATGTTGAACATGAAAAAATGTGTATGATTACTGGTCAATGATGAAAAGCATCAACAGACACGAGGATGGGAACTAACAAGGATGGTGGTCTCCAAGATGCGTAGTAAAATATAGCAAGTGTGGATAAAAGAGTTGAGGTTGAAGACTAGTAGAATCATTCAAGTGGGAACTAATAATGAAAACCCCCAATCAAACACACAAAAACCTGCCACTAAGGACTTCAAGCTCCAAGATATTGTGATGTTTCTCAATTGACTTCTTTGATAATATGTTGAAGTCGAGAGGAAGGAACCAATCAAAGGTATGAAATAAGGAGTCCTACATACATTAACGTGAAACCAAACAAAATGATTGATTTTGTATATAAATTAGAACAATAGGATGAACTGACTCATGGAAATAGGCATATCATTAGAGATATTTAGAGGTAAAAAATGGGCCTTAAAACAAAAATTTATAGCCAAAACCAACTTTTTAAGAACCAATAGAATTGAAGATGATGATGTCAACTATACGGGTGATTCACCATTTTTGAAGCAAAAAGGTAAAATGATTAAAAAATAAAAAAAACTTGAAAAACAACTTTTCAACTTGTATTTCAACTTATATCCCTACAATTTTACTCAAATTTTAAGTGGGAGAACTAGTTGGATGCATAATTTAATTTTTCATCAAAGGAGTAATCATGTTGAAGACTTTTGACAGAGTCCACTAAATAAAAAATGAGAAATACATGAAAAGTGTATTACAATCATGTTTTTTCATGTATTTCTCATGTTTTTGTGTAGAAGGATCCATCAAAAGTATTCAACATGGGTACTACTTAGTTGTGAAATTAAATTCCACATCCAATGAGTTCTCCTACTCGAAATTTGAGTAAAATCTTAAGAAAGTGAGTTGAAAAAGTATTTTTTCTTTTGTCACTCCAAAATTTGTTGAGGTAATATTATAATATTATTTTATTATTTCCACTTTTATATTACATTTTTTTTTAGGAGGCCCATTGTAGGCCTCAATATTTTTCTAATGGGTTAAATGGTTAATAAAGGTAACAAATTGCAAATGATCCCTTGAACAATAGAAGCGATGACACCAAAGGGATAAGGCATCTTAAACTCAAGAACACTAGGAGCAACAACATGGTTAAAACACCCCAACTCAGAAAGTTGTTGTCACTTCCAAATATGATAAAGGAAAAGAGAAAGTGGTTAAGTTTCCTTGCAAGATCTACGCGGAGGACCATTTAACTTGCAAATGTCCTTGTTTATAGGAATTTAATGATCTCCTTGCACAGAAGGATTCCAGGGACCCTATTTTCCTTCATAACCCATTCCCTATCCAAAAACAGCAACAAAAACACCTTGTTACAAACCCACCCCCACCCCCACAAGGGTGAAATTCCCCTCCTTATGGATAAGGACCATCAAATGCCTATGATTTTAAGGAAGTTGATTTACAAACTCAGGCCAAGAATTATGGGACTTTTGTCTGTGACTCTCTAGATGCCCCGTCAAGCTCCAACTCACCTCCTCCTAATGATTTACACATCAAGAAGCATGTTGTATACCCTGTGATTCATCCCCCCAAAGGGAAAATTCATCGTACTATACATAATCTGTCTGCTCACGCTGCACAAAACTACAATATTGTAGAAGACCTTACCCAAGCACCTTGTTCCATGTCTACTCTCAAAGTGTTACAAAGTTGTCCTACAACAGAAGGATTTTCTTATAGCCATAGGGGGAGTTGACCCTCAGTATTCTAGTTTAGTTTTCTTTGACAGGGATAAAATTGCACCTCTCCTTTCCCATCAACTTGCATCCCAAGTGCAGGTTAATGCAAAAGGAAAAGTGATGCATTGCACTATCATTGACAAAGGTGCTTCAACTTGTGTGATGGATACTTCCTGTTGGTTTGCCCTAGTTTCACCAAATTTATCCTTATCATCAAATTAATTGAAATATTTTGATGGCCACACCTTCACTCCTAAAGAATATCTAGCTAGCTTCTCCATCATTGTTCAAGGAAAAATTGTATTTGTTGATATCAAAGTTGTAGATTTCTCACTTGTCTACAATATTCTTCTTCGACATAGTTTGACTTACGAAGTACGAGTCATTCTCTTGTTAGTTTCTACGGTTATTGATTTCCCTCATCAAGGGAATATTGTGAATTTAGATCAATTGTCCTTCAACACCCCTGAGTTTCAACCCTTACCTTCCAACAATGTTCCTCTAGTGGGTGGCTCTCCTAACATGTTTGTCAGCATCAGTACCAGTCTATTGAATGCCTCCTCGCTTTTACGGTGTTTCCTTTTTTGCCACCCAAGGTTCCTATTGTAACCCTAGAGACGACCCCTAGCTGAGTAGAGGTCAGTGCCTAAGACATCTATTCAGAAAGATAACATATTTAATTGTTGCCCCATTATGAAATTTCAGAAGACTGTAACATAGGTAATATTAAATAAATTGTCTTGGGCGAAGACACTTCTCAATATGGCCTCACTAACAATGAAACTTATTCAAAGTTTTAACGAAACGATATAAATAAATAATGAAAATTCCAAAACAAAAGGATTATTATTACAAAATCTTTGTCCTCACACTTTAGAGGAAAATGTGAAAGACCAAGAAATGAACTCATAGAAAAGAGAAGCCCATATTAAGGTTATTTAGTTTAAGATTACAGGTACTATAACTTCAGTAATATTCTATGATAAAAATAACCATCAACTTCATTACTCTTTTCCATAGAATAAAGATAGTAAATGATTCACAAAGAACAGGAATTCATATAAGTTTCAAAATACTGCTTAGAATCACCTTGAAAATATTTATTATTCTATAAGAAATGATGAAAACATTACAAAGAAAATTCTTGTCTTTTGAAGTAATAAATTGGAACCCCAAATGGTTCGCTCAAGTTTCTTTTGTAGTTACATTATAATGGTGACAATTATGAAAATTGTTAACTATCACAAAACTGTTGAACTACTTTAAAACTACTTTAGTCCTATTCGGTCCTTTTGAGGACTTAAACTTTTAGAAAACTGAGAACCAAAATTGTGTAATTATTACAGACACAATATTTCAAGATTTCATAAAATGAATCCAGGTGGTTTTTCTTCACTAGATGAATTGTGATTCCTGTGCAAGCTCACTTGTAGAAGGTCCATCTTACGTTGTTGTTGTTGTTGGAGGCATCCATGCTCTTCATTTCTTCCATCAGTGACATCTAAACTTGGACATTTAATGAAGCTTGTATGGGCGATTCTGAAATTAGTGATTCTATTATAAGATGGTTTGTTCTGTAAAATTTTTGTTTTTTAGTTAAGTCTCAGAATATCCACAGTAATAACCATATTTGTCAACATTTCAAATCCCAATAGGGATCCATCATCAGGACACTTCTGAATGATGATAGAAGAAGAGCTTAGTGATAGGATAAATAGTTATAATATAATTTGATTAATGATATGAAAGTCGGCTAATTTTAATCAAAAATTTAATTTTAATTTTAATTTTTAATTTTTATTTATAATAATTATTAATAGTATAAATTTTTTTTTATTATAATATTTTAATAAATTGTTTTTAATTTATTATTATAACATATTTTTATTAGATGAATATTGTAGTTAATTAGATAATGAATGAATAGATTTTTATATAATTAAATTTTTTTAATTATTATATCTTAAATTAAGGTTGACTAAAACTTTTTATTTATAATAATTATTAACAATATTAAATCTTTATTAAAACTCTTTTTAATAAAATTATTTAAATTTTATTACTATTAATAGATTTATATTAGATCAACACTGTAATTAATTAGTTAGTTAATTAATTAATTGAATGAATAATACTATTTTTTTTTTTTCTAAGTATAGGTAGTGCCTTTATTTCCTATTTATAATAACCAACGAGGCCAAATACGTCGTTATGGTGGCCTCAACCTGCCCCGAAGGGAAACCAGGGCTGTTGGCCACCTTAGTTTGCTATAAGAATTCCAAAAAAAAAAATTGATGAGTCTTTCCATTCTGGCTATATGCACTATACAACTGAAACTACCTATTAAGCTACTAACATGCATAAAACTGTGAAAATAAAAGGTTCACTAAAACAAGAAAGAGACTCAAGAGGATCATTCCTTTCTGATGCCGGTATTCTGGTCCATGTCCATGGGAGTATCCATTGGTTCATCCTAACTTGGCGCTGTACGATCCATCCGAGACAGCAGTTGATACATCTCCTCCAGTTTGTTGTTCTGCCTTATCATGATAACCTGGAAATTTTTCATTTCTTTCTACAGATTTGGCATGCCAGTTGCAATTTCTGCCATTTCTTTCGCCACCTGCTCCAAAGCCTTTTCCAAGAGGCATTTTAGTACCTAGTAGATATGTAGAGACTGCCTATACAGAGTCAGCCTTCCCCGCATATTCCCCGGATCTCTAATCATTTCAGCCCACTCTTCTGTCTCGGAGTCAGACTGTTCTTCCATCACACTAGTTTCCATGTCTTGAATGATTCAGTGAATGTCTTCACTCGTGCCCTCCCTGTAAGCTCTGGCAGCTTCCTGGACTGTTGTCAAAGTAGACCTTCTCCCTTTGCCCTAGTTACTTGGAGCATTTGTTGGCCGGTCCTCTTGATTCCCCTGCCTCGGTCATCCTCGGCTTCCACGTCCTCTGCCACGACCCGGGCACGCCATCGTGCTTTCTACCTTATCCTGTTGATAATTATCATTCACAGGGGTCATTTTTTTAAGTTTCTCATCACTGTCTTGCACTGCAATTTTCTTTGTGGTTATTCCTCTACTCTTGCTACAGTCACCGCCATTTTTTTGGGTGTGACGTTGCTCGTCATTTTTAGGATACAAGAGGCAAAGAAGACCCTTTGTTATGCAAATCAATTGTTGAGCTACGAGCAGGATTTTCGTATCCCCTCTTTCAGACTTCTCCTCTGCTTTTGCAGTGGAATGATTAACACAGCCTCCCAAGTTTCTTCCTGGACTATGCTTCTGGCCACAAATCCCCCATTCATCAAGAATACCCCCTCGATTCTGGCCCAATTTCCCCTCACAATGTATTATTGAATGGAGGGCGAACTCACACCATCCCTTTTCTTCCTCAAAGGATTCACATGTACTAAATTTGTCCATTATATCTATTATGACAGGGAAAAAGGGTGAAGGGTTCTCAGGATTTACATAACCGGAATCGCTAATCTCCTTGATGGCTTCTCCTGGCTGTGCTGCGCTCTATTCCTCTTTCGTCCTGCTTAGATTGCCCTTTCTTTTGTACTTCGCCACCTTCATATAATGTATCTTCACCATCCTTCTCACCCTTCCACTACCGCCACCACTACTGCTAATCTCTTGCATTCCACCTCCCCCACTCCAATTTTTTGAAAATTGCACTAACCTGCTACTCATTGTTTTGGCTGGAAGGGTGGCGTCGTACCTGTGGTTTCATCCCTTTGTCCTGTCGTGATCATAATCTCTCCTGCCACCTTCACCTACCTCTTAAAAAAAAAAATTATATATATATATATATATATATTATATATATATATATATATATATATATATATATATTATATATATATTATAATATATATATATATATAATATATATATATATATATATAATATATATATATATATATATATATTATATTTTTTATTTTTAATTTTATGAGATTTTTTTATTTATTTTAAAATCAAAAAATAAAACAAAAACATACCTAATTCTAAGACCCAAAAGAAACCTAAGCTAAATGAAACTAAAAGTAAATTAAAAAAATAAAAAAATCTTAACACCTAATTACATAAACATAAAAAAATTAATTTAATTTAATTTTTATTTTTATTTTTTTTATAGATTGTAAAATTCTAGATTTAAAATTAAAATAAAATAAAACTAAACTCTAATGTATCTAAAACTAAAGCCTAACTTAAATAAAATTAAAATCTAATCTAAATAAACAAAAAGAGAATATGCTAACTTAAAATTCAAATATGTTCTAATCATATTAACCCTAAGCTTCACCCACGCATAAAAAAAATTGAAATCTTGTCTGCGTTTGGTGTTTGCAGGTTCGAAGAAGGGAGCTTGAGCAACACGTGGATGGTTATGGAGGCTACGTAGGGTTTGATTGCAGGTTGGACGGTGGCAAAAAGGAGCAACAACGTATGGAGGAGGCTAAACAACGATTTGCAGGTGAAGGCGTGGGCAACGTGGAGCTGGAAGTGGCAGCGTGAAAGATGAAGGGGCTGCGTGAGAATGAGGATTTGCTTGTAGGTTGGATGGCAAGGAATGGGAGAGCAGAAAATCGATGGAGGGAGAGCTAATGGGTAAGGAAGAAGAAAACGCAGAGCTGCATGTATCTACTGGTAGCTTTGATGAAAGGATGGTTGAGGGGAAAACGAGCAGTTGGGCAGTGTAATACGCTTGGAGCCAATCATCAAATGGATTGATGCATATGGTAACAGTTCCAGAGATAGCAAAGCATCAAGGGTTTTTTCCATGGTTCACCCAAAATTAAAAAAAAAATGAAACCCCAGGATGCAAATAGCAAAACAAAATTTCGAATTTTTTTTTAAACAACAGAGAAATTGAAAACGCACGTAGCAGGACTGGTGGCCTAAAAACTTGATTATATTTTAAATCCTTCATTTTTCAGATTACCTGATGGAATCCTCACAAAATTTTCCAAATCTGAAAGCAAATAAATACTCCTGCCAGAGCTGATTCTAAGACCAGATCTTACCCTCTAGTGCCTAGATCTGGTTTCAAGATTGAATCTCACCTTCAGATCTGCAACTTGCAATGAGAAAAACAAGCACCCAGAAATAAAATGCACAAGAAACAAAACTAAAAAACCCTAAAACCAGCTAAATAATTACAGTATTCACAGTTTAAATGCTCTAAATAGCCAGATTTGTCAGTATGCCACATAAATATTTTTCGAATTTTAAATTTAACATGAGATGCTTCAGAAAACCCTTCATGCATTCACAAGAAAAATTCAAATGATAAGCCCAAGATCAAAATTGGCCGGGCTCTTTAGAAAATGCTTTCTCGAGAGTTGGCTGGTTCAGCCAAGAACTTCCCCAAACGCTCGTTGATCTTCAAAATCTAGATTTTCCCGCACAACTTACTTCAACCATTAACGAAGAAGGAGAAAATGATACTAAAATCCAAATGTAATCGAGATACCTGCCATCATATTCAGAAATTTAACTACCATTCAAACCCTAGCGACTAAACAAGATACTTGTGTTTAAAATCACTCTTCATAAAGGTATCATCAATAGCTGAAATTAAAATCATGCACAGAAATAAAACATCTTACAACATTTCCAGAAGAGTAACACCAACAAGATTTCAACCCCAAAGTCTTTCTTTATTGCACATGAAAAATGACTACAAGAGAGCTTTCTTTACCACAAGACTCACAGATCGAATGATCTCAAACCACCCCTGACACCCTATTTAAAGGAAAATTTCCCAACGGCTAGTTCGAGTGATCCATGTCAAAATGATCTCGCCCGTCGATGAGGATCAAAATATCTTTTAATCTCATCTGTCAAAATTTTAAATGCATTTAATATATTAAAAAATTAAAATCTTGCATTTATTTCCTCAAAAATTTGACTTATTATTATTTTATTATTTTATTTTATTTTTCAATTTTTAATTTATTTTTTATTTTTTTTATTTTTTATATTTTAATTTTATTTATTTGTTATACTTTAATTATTTTAATTTTGTTTATTTATTTTTTATTATTATTTTAATTGGACCCTCGAACTTAGCCTTTGGAAAAAACACCTAGGACCTAGGACCGATGAGGGGATAAAAGATTTTCTAACCCTCAAGACACTTTACATTATGACTTTTACAATTACATCTCAAGGGGGAAAACCCATTTAACAAAGACCCTCATAGACTACCCAATTCTGTGACACAAATATAATTTAGCAGATCAAACAATTTGTAATAACCTAACCGAATAGTTAGAATTATTTCCAAATTACTTTTACATAGACTTGAAGCACACTAGGATTCCCCTAAGATTCTAATGACAAAATCCATTTCGGCTTTGAGGTTAGGCTGAAGGAAAAATCTACCGACCATGGGTCGGTGAGACAAAAAAACTTCCAGAATGTATATCATCACTAGGAAAATAGGTTTGCCTAGGCAATTTACATACATGACTTAGATCTGCTAATATTATTTACAATTTACACATGCAGACTGGGTTTACAACATAACACAATCAAGCTGATGATGGGAGTCGAATGGCACAGACACGACGATCAAGCACTACCCTTTTGTGAAAAAAGGGAGTGTACTGCTATGGGTAGTTGACACGTAGTGGTCAAAAACAGTTATTTTGGAAATGATACAACATGAAGTTTTCTTTACAATTCACAACAATTCATAGCACAAAGATAAAAGATGCTAGGCTTGTATGGCTCCATCATACAGTGACTTCTTTAAGAGGCATGGCTTAAATTATATGTTAATATGTTGAGGAAAGCTACTTTGTTAATTTTGGCATCTTGGTATAACCCAACCTAGCTAAAGGCTTAGGTGGGGTATGATTTTAAACTGCAGATAATTTATAAGAGGACTCTAAGTATTTACCTTAAGCCTAGAATTCTTTTGAATCATGTCTATATTATTTAGTTCAATTTGAAATACTAAATGATATTGTCTCTGAACTTTTATTTTAATTGTACACGAGAGGGGAAAACATGGCATGGATCATTACATTGAAGTCTGGCATTTTTGCAGTCATCCATTAGCCTTTATTTTGTTGCTATTTTCTAATCCCGATGTCATGTACATGGAGTTGCATCAGTCTTCTGTTACTCCAATGTTTTATATTTGTTGTTTATTTTTTTTTGGCGCGTAGTAACTTTAGTTAATTTATCATGTATCTACCTTTAATATCTTTCCTTATTATTCATGTGCTTGTCCACATTAGTGGCATATGGTTTGTTTAACATTTGATATGCACAGCTACTATAATGCTATACTGAAATTGTTTTCACATGAAAAAATTTCCTATTCATTGCTTGTTTAAAAACAGTAAGATAAATTTGAATTATGTGTTTTAGTTTATTATATTCACCATGAAATCTGGATATGGCTAATGGTTCAAATATTTTGTGGAAATTCACTCACCATGAATTCTGGATACAATCAGTAGTTCAAATATTTTGTAAAAGTTCATCAATTCAGAGGATATTGTTTCACACACTTTGTCTCCCTTGAACTTCAAAACCTTCCAGGGATTGTATTGAAGGTTATGCGTTGGCATTTAGAACTTTAGTCTCAAAACAGCAGAGATCTTATAATTGTCTTCTTAACTTGGCTGAGCCCACGCTAGCGAATCAATCAATTTCTGTTGCTTGTATGCCAAAATACCCAAACGAAACTTTAAGGACAGTGCATATTCTTATATGCAGATAATGCTTTCCCATGGATGAAATGTTGAAATTGTTTTTAAATTTCATTTTATATGTTGGTGATTGGTAAAAAAAAGGAAGTCAGTTGAATTTTTTTCATTGAAGAGTTCGAGAATCAACTGAAAAGAACAGTTGGATGTGCCCAAAAGTTGCTGGTATACTGTACTCGACAAACTTTCAAAGCTTTGTAAACAGTACTAGACATCGACTTGTGCAAAACACATTTGTGTGTGCAAGGTCCATCTTGGAAGGAGTGGAAATGTCCTATGGAAAATCCTTATTCAACTGCATGGCAAAAGAGAATTATACTAGGGTTGATCCAAATGTTTCTCTTCGAGATAGATTCAAATGAAGATAAGAGGTTCAGTATCTTGAAGCTACGTGGATTCAGATATTTCAAGACATTGGAAAGCACAAATGACTTTTAAAGCTAAGAGTTAATTTATGGTTGGTTCCAAATAATAGTCAAGGATGGACTCCATATTATAGCCTTCCTAGATGCCATCTTTGTGTGTCTTGTAAGATAGAATCAATTAATCATCTTCTAAGGGTGATTGCCACAAGGTGGCTTGAGCCTTTGGAAATGGATATCTATAGAATGTCATCATTCCATTGCAGTGAGTCATTTTTAAGGACAGGTGAATACTTTATTGTAGGTAGAGGCATATGGGATATAATGTTCATAGATATCTCCCTTTTGTAGAAGCTATGCTATATTTAATGGAGATGCTACACCATTGCACCTGGAGAAAATTGATTGGTTCAAAGGAGACCTAGCTGTTTAGTTTGCAGCTAGGCTATGGATACTTAAATTTTAGATGATTCTCTTTAGGTTTTGGCCAAATCAGAGATGCTAGATGTCCTTGCCTATAGAGGTGGGTCAATGCTCATGCCTTTGCTTTAGCTGACAATGTAAGATTGGAAGAAGTATTCAATTTTAGTATTAATGGAATATAAGATGCATGTATTAAAGAAAAGAGAAAGAAAACTAATATTGGTGATCTGAATTGGATCATTATATTGTTTTTCATCCATATCGATGCATTTGGAGTGGAAAAGGTGGGGGAATCATCTCACAGAACCATTTTTACCGGCGGGGCCCAGTTTGGCGAAATGAGGTCTGAAACCTTTCGAGAGCGTTTTGAGGAATCAAACAATGTTTTTTGGGGGTTAAACTTTGCCTTTATAGTGTAGCACCATTTTGTGCTTTTCTACACACACAGAGCTTTCCAACATCATAAGAATCATGTCAATCGGAGTTCGTATGCAAAAGTTATGCCACTCAGAAGTTGACTTTCTTGTTTTCACACCTATAGTTCGGGAGGATGCAGAGTCAGCCTCTTGGCTGGATAAATCGATCTTGCAGACAAAGTCAATCTCCCTAGTATCAAAAGATATCTAGGAACAAGCAAGACAGCCAAATCTACCTTTCTCTAAACATATTGCGATTCATTAAGAAAAACTATAGAGGTGTTTAGATCGTACCTTAAGTCCAACGCTAGTTTGTAGCAGCCATCCTTCAACTATCTGAAAGAGTTTCCTTTTGAGAACCTACAATCACAAATAACAACACATCAAATAACACCTGCATAACTAATATCATAAATCATGTTCATTATGTTGATCAAGGAATCCATAAAATAAACCATAAAACACAGCTTATTGAGAAAAATAAACTTATTTGTATTAACTTTGAAATAGAAGAACCTTACAACCTTTGGTGCCTTGATGTTGTACAAGCTCTTCCCAGGGTCTGAAACAAGAATCTCCTTTACTTTGACAAGCCTCACACTCTTCCAAATGAGATCAAAGAAGTATGTAATCTCTCCTCACAAAAGCTCAATTAGGAAGACTAAGTTCCAGTAGCATTTCACGTCAAAAATATTCAGCTTTCAACCTCCCAAGTAACCAGCCCAATGCTTCATTTTATAGTGCAAAAGAAGGAAGTTATAGGTGCACCTATGAAGGGATAGAGTCCTCCTTCAAAGGGATAAGCTCCTCACATCAAGGGGTTAGCTCCTTAAGGTATGGGATGCTTGAACCTTAAAAGAGCGAACTTGCCACCTCAAGGTTCCTTCCAAAAGCTTCTAGAAATGACTCAAAGTGAGTTTTTAAGAATATACTTGTGCCTTTTTAACTTTTACAGGGGTCCGCACCCATAACACAGAGATAGAGCAGTCAAGTGCGTAGGGGACATGACCATTGGGTGCAGGATCGTAGGCAATGCTAAGAGAAAGTGCGGAACCAAAGTTTTAGAGACTTTTGAGGGCTTTCTCTTACTTTCAAGGCTTGATATGAAGAACTGAGGCTTAAGACTTGCAAAGGAGGAAAGTATGAGTAGTGATGGACTCACACAGATTGCAGAATGTCAAGGTGAAAATTTTTGTGCAACAGATTGCCCCCTCTAAAGTGCGAAGTCTGTAATAGATGAGGATAGAATTTGTCATCTAAGAAGAGTGAAGTACTTTATCATTTCAAGGATCATCCTGTGGACACCCCAGTCGGAACCTGTAAAAACATTCAATG